>JAVRKA010000364.1:0-144691 GCA_034508555.1 Venustoraphidia nigricollis
TTTCAAATATAGGTGCTGATAGGCATTTCAGATATGGTTGCCGATAGGCATTTCAAATATAGGTGCTGATAGGCATTTCAGATGTAGTTTCCGATAGGCATTTCAAAAATTGGTGCCGATACGCCTTTCAGATATAGGTGCCGATAGGCATTTCAGATATAGAAGCCGATAGATATTTCAAATATTGGTGTCGATAGGCATTTCAGGTATGGTTGCCGATAGGCATTTCAAATATTGGTGCTGATAGGCATTTCAGATGTAGTTTCCGATAGGCATTTCAAAAATAGGTGCAGATAGGCATTTCAGATATAGGTGCCGATGGGCATTTAAGATATAGTTGCCGATTGGCATTTTAAAAATAGGTGCCGATAGGCATTTCAGATATAGAAGCCGATAGGCATTTCAAATATAGGTGCCGATAGGCATCCCAGATATGGTTGCCGATAGGAATTTCAAATATAGGTGCTGATAGGCATTTCAGATGTAGTTTCCGATAGGCATTTCAAAAATAGTAGCCGATAGGCATTTTAGATATAGGTGCCGATAGGCATTTCAGATATAGTTGCCGATTGGCATTTTAAAAATAGGTGTCGATAGGCATTTCAGATATAGAAGCCGATAGGCATTTCAAATATAGGTGCCGATAGGCATTCCAGATATGGTTGCCGATAGGCATTTCAAATATAGGTGCTGATAGGCATTTCAGATGTAGTTTCCGATAGGCATTTCAAAAATAGGTGCGCATAGGCATTTCAGATATAGGTGCCGATAGGCATTTCAGATATAGTTGCCGATTGGCATTTTAAAAATAGGTGCCGATAGGCATTTCAGATATAGAAGCCGATAGGCATTTCAAATGTAGGTGCCAAAAGGCATTCCAGATATGGTTGCCGATAGGCATTTCAAATATAGGTGCTGATAGGCATATCAGATGTAGTTTCCGATAGGCATTTCAAAAATAGGTGCCGATAGGCATTTCAGATATAGGTGCCGATAGGCATCCCAGATATGGTTGCCGATAGGAATTTCAAATATAGGTGCTGATAGGCATTTCAGATGTAATTTCCGATAGGCATTTCAAAAATAGTAGCCGATAGGCATTTTAGATATAGGTGCCGATAGGCATTTCAGATATAGTTGCCGATTGGCATTTTAAAAATAGGTGTCGATAGGCATTTCAGATATTGAAGCCGATAGGCATTTCAAATATAGGTGCCGATAGGCATTCGAGATATGGTTGCCGATAGGCATTTCAAATATAGGTGCTGATAGGCATTCCAGATATAGTTTCCGATAGGCATTTCAAAAATTGGTGCCGATAGGCATTTCAGATATAGGTGCCGATAGGCATTTTAGATATAGTTACCGATTGGAATTTTAAAAATAGGTGCCGATAGGCATTTCAGATATAGAAGCCGATAGGTATTTCAAATATAGGTGTCGATAGGCATTTCAGATATGGTCGCCGATAGGCATTTCAAATATAGGTGCTGATAGGCATTTCAGATGTAGTTTCCGATAGGCATTTCAAAAATAGGTGCGCATAGGCATTTCAGATATAGGTGCCGATAGGCATTTCAGATATAGGTGCTGATAGGCATTTCAGATGTAGTTTCCGATAGGCATTTCAAAAATTGGTGCCGATAGGCATTTCAGATATAGGTGCCGATAGGCATTTCAGATATAGTTGCCGATTGGCATTTTAAAAATAGGTGCCGATACGCATTTCAGATATAGAAGCCGATAGGTATTTCAAATATAGGTGTCGATAGGCATTTCAGATATGGTTGCCGATAGGCATTTCAAATATAAGTGCTGATAGGCATTTCAGATGTAGTTTCCGATAGGCATTTCAAATATAGGTGCTGATAGGCATTTCAGATGTAGTTTCCGATAGGCATTTCAAAAATAGGTGCCGATGGGCATTTCAGATATAGGTGCCGATAGGCATTTCAGATATAGTTGGCGATTGGCATTTTAAAAATAGGTGTCGATAGGCATTTCAGATATAGAAGCCGATAGGCATTTCAAATATAGGTGCCGATAGTCATTTCAGATATGGTTGCCGATAGGCATTTCAAATATAGGTGCTGATAGGCATTCCAGATGTAGTTTCCGATAGGCATTTCAAAAATTGGTGCCGATTTGCATTTCAGATATAGGTGCCGATAGGCATTTCAGATATAGTTACCGATTGGCATTTTAAAAATAGGTGCCGATAGGCATTGCAGATATAGAAGCCGATAGGTATTTCAAATATAGGTGTCGATAGGCATTTCAGATATGGTTGTCGATAGGCATTTCAAATATAAGAGCTGATAGGCATTTCAGATGTAGTTTCCGATAGGCATTTCAAAAATAGGTGCCGATAGGCATTTCAGATATAGGTGCCGATAGGCATTTCAGATATAGTTGCCGATTGGCATTTTAAAAATAGGTGCCGATAGGCATTTCAGATATAGAAGCCGATAGGCATTTCAAATATAGGTGCCAATAGGCATTCCAGATATGGTTGCCGATAGGCATTTTAAATATAGGTGCTGATAGGCATTTCAGATGTAGTTTCCGATAGGCATTTCAAAAATATGTTCCGATGGGCATTTTAGATATAGGTGCCGATAGGCATTTCAGATATAGTTGCCAATTGGCATTTTAAAAATAGGTGCCGATAGGCATTTCAGATATAGTGGCCGATTGGCATTTCAAAAATAGGTGCCGATAGGCATTTCAGATATAGGTGCCGATAGGCATATCAGATATAGTTGCCGATAGGCATTTCAAATATAGGTGCTGATAGGCATTTCAGATGTAGCTTTCGATAGGCATTTCAAAAATAGGTGCCGATAGGCATTTCAGATATAGGTGCCGATAGGCATTTCAGATATAGTTGCCGATTGGCATTTTAAATATAGGTGCCGATAGGCATTTCAGATATAGAAGCCGATAGGCATTTCAAATATAGGTGCTGATAGGCATTTCAGATATGGTTGCCGATAGGCATTTCAAATATAGGTGCTGATAGGCATTTCAGATGTAGTTTCCGATAGGCATTTCAAAATTGGTGCCGATAAGCATTTCAGATATAGGTGCCGATTGGCATTTTAAAAATAGGTGCCGATAAGCATTTCAGATATAGTTGCCGATTGGCATTTCAAAAATAGGTGCCGATAGGCATTTCAGATATAGGTGCCGATAGGCATATCAGATATAGTTGCCGATAGGCATTTCAAATATAGGTGCTGATAGGCATTTCAGATGTAGCTTTCGATAGGCATTTCAAAAATAGGTGCCGATAGGCATTTCAGATATAGGTGCCGATAGGCATTTCAGATATAGTTGCCGATTGGCATTTTAAATATAGGTGCCGATAGGCATTTCAGATATAGAAGCCGATAGGCATTTCAAATATAGGTGCTGATAGGCATTTTAGATATGGTTGCCGATAGGCATTTCAAATATAGGTGCTGATAGGCATTTCAGATGTAGTTTCCGATAGGCATTTCAAAAATTGGTGCCGATAAGCATTTCAGATATAGGTGCCGATAGGCATTTCAGATATAGTTGCCGATTGGCAATTTAAAAATAGGTACCGATAGGCATTTTAGATATAGAAGCCGATAGGTATTTCAAATATTGGTGTCGATAGGCATTTCAGGTATGGTTGCCGATAGGCATTTCAAATATTGGTGCTGATAGGCATTTCAGATATAGAAGCCGATAGGCATTTCAAATATAGGTGCCGATAGGCATCCCAGATATGGTTGCCGATAGGAATTTCAAATATAGGTGCTGATAGGCATTTTAGATGTAGTTTCCGATAGGCATTTCTGATATAGGTGCCGATAGGCATTTCAGATATAGTTGCGATTGGCATTTTAAAAACAGGTGCCGATAGGCATTTCAGATATAGGTGCCGATAGGCATTTAAGATATAGTTGCCGATTGGCATTTTAAAAATAACTGCCGATAGGCATTTCAGATATAGAAGCCGATAGGCATTTCAAATATAGGTGCCGATAGGCATCCCAGATATGGTTGCCGATAGGAATTTCAAATATAGGTGCTGATAGGCATTTTAGATGTAGTTTCCGATAGGCATTTCTGATATAGGTGCCGATAGGCATTTCAGATATAGTTGCGATTGGCATTTTAAAAACAGGTGCCGATAGGCATTTCAGATATAGAAGCCGATAGGTATTTCAAATATAGGTGTCGATAGGCTTTTCAGATATAGTTGCCGATAGGCATTTCAAATATAGGAGCAGATAGGCATTTCAGATGTAGTTTCCGAAAGGCATTTCAAAAATAGGTGCCGATAGGCATTTCAGAAAGAGGTGCCGATAGGCATTTCAGATATAGGTGCCGATAGGCATTTCAGATTTAGTTTCCAATTATCACTTTAAAAATAGGTGCCGATAGACATTTTAGATGTAGTTTCCGATAGGCATTTCAAAAATAGGTGCCGATAGGCATTTCAGATATAGGTGCCGATAGGCATTTCAGATTTAGTTACCGATTGGCACTTTAAAAATAGGTGCCAATAGGCATTTTAGATGTAGTTTCCGAAAGGCATTTCAAAAATAGGTGCCGATAGGCATTTCAGATATAGGTGCCGATAGGCATTTCAGATATAGTTGCCGATTGCCATTTTAAAAATAGGTGCCGATAGGCATTTCAGATATAGAAGCCGACAGGCATTTCAAATATAGGTGCTGATAGGCATTCCAGATATGGTTGCCGATAGGCATTTTAAATATAGGTGCTGATAGGCATTTCAGATGTAGTTTCCGATAGGCATTTCAAAAATAGGTGCCGATGGGCATTTCAGATATAGGTGCCGATAGGCATTTCAGATATAGTTGCCAATTGGCATTTTAAAAATAAGTGTCGATAGGCATTTCAGATAGAGAAGCCGATAGGCATTTTAAATATAAATGCCGATAGGCATTCCAGATATGGATGCCGATAGGCATTTCAAATATAGGTGCTGATAGGCATTTTAGATGTAGTTTCCGATAGGCATTTCAAAAATTGATGCCGATAGTCATTTCAGATATAGGTGCCGATACGCATTTCAGATATAGTTGCCGATTGGCATTTTAAAAACAGGTGCCGATAGGCATTTCAGATATAGAAGCCGATAGGCATTTCAAATATAGGAGCAGATAGGCATTTTAGATGTAGTTTCCGAAAGGCATTTCAAAAATAGGTGCCAATAGGCATTTCAGATATAGGTGCCGATAGGCATTTCAGATATAGTTGCCGATTGGCATTTTAAAAATAGGTGCCGATAGGCATTTCAGATATAGAAGCCGATAGGCATTTCAAATATAGGTGCCGATAGGCATTCCCGATATATTTGCCGATAGGCTATTCAAATATAAGTGCTGATAGGCATTTCAGATGTAGTTTCCGATAGGCATTTCAAAAATAGGTACCGATAGGCATTTCAGATATAGTTGCCGATTGGCATTTTAAAAATAGGTGCCGATAGGCATTTCAGATATAGTTGCCGATTGTCATTTCAAAAATAGGTGCCGATAGGCATTTCAGATATAGGTGCCGATAGGCATATCAGATATAGTTGCCGATAGGCATTTCAAATATAGGTGCTGATAGGCATTTCAGATGTAGTTTTCGATAGGCATTTCAAAAATAGGTGCCGATAGGCATTTCAGATATAGGTGCCGATAGGCATTTCAGATATAGTTGCCGATTGGCATTTTAAATATAGGTGCCGATAGGCATTTCAGATATAGAAGCCGATAGGCATTTCAAATATAGGTGCTGATAGGCATTCCAGATTTGGTTGCCGATAGGCATTTTAAATATAGGTGCTGATAGGCATTTCAGATGTATTTTCCGATAGGCATTTCGAAAATTGGTGCCGATAAGCATTCAGATATAGGTGCCGATAGGCATTTAAGATATAGTTGCCGATTGGCATTTTAAAAATAGGTGCCGATAGGCATTTCAGATATAGAAGCCGATAGGTATTTCAAATATTGGTGTCGATAGGCATTTCAGGTATGGTTGCCGATAGGCATTTCAAATATTGGTGCTGATAGGCATTTCAGATGTAGTTTCCGATAGGCATTTCAAAAATAGGTGCCGATAGGCATTTCAGATATAGGTGCCGATAGGCATTTCAGATATAGTTGCCGATTGGCATTTTAAAAATAGGTGCCGATAGGCATTTCAGATATAGAAGCCGATAGGCATTTCAAATATAGGTGCCGATAGGCATCCCAGATATGGTTGCCGATAGGAATTTCAAATATAGGTGCTGATAGGCATTTCAGATGTAGTTTCCGATAGGCATTTCAAAAATAAGTGCCGATAGGCATTTTAGATATAGGTGCCGATAGGTATTTCAAATATAGTTGCCGATTGGCATTTTAAAAATAGGTGTCGATAGGCATTTCAGATATAGAAGCCGATAGGCATTTCAAATATAGGTGCCGATAGGCATTCCAGATATGGTTGCCGATAGGCATTTCAAATATAGGTGCTGATAGGCATTCCAGATGTAGTTTCCGATAGGCATTTCAAAAATTGGTGCCGATAGGCATTTCAGATATAGGTGCTGATAGGCATTTCAGATATAGTTACCGATTGACATTTTAAAAATAGGTGCCGATAGGAATTTCAGATATAGAAGCCGATAGGTATTTCAAATATAGGTGTCGATAGGCATTTCAGATATGGTCGCCGATTGGCATTTCAAATATAGGTGCTGATAGGCATTTCAGATGTAGTTTTCGATAGGCATTTCAAAAATAGGTGCCGATAGGCATTTCAGATATAGGTGCCGATAGGCATTTCAGATATAGTTGCCAATTGGCATTTTAAAAATAGGTGCCGATAGGCATTTCAGATATAGAAGCCGATAGGCATTTCAAATATAGGTGCCGATAGGCATTCCAGATATGGCTGCCGATAGGCATTTCAAATATAGGTGCTGATAGGCATTTTAGATGTAGTTTCCGATAGGCATTTCAAAAATTGATGCCGATAGGCTTTTCAGATATAGGTGCCGATAGGCATTTCAGATATAGTTGCCGATTGGCATTTTAAAAACAGGTGCCGATAGGCATTTCAAATATAGAAGCCGATAGGTATTTCAAATATAGGTGTCGATAGGCTTTTCAGATATGGTTGCCGATAGGCATTTAAAATATAGGAGCAGATAGGCATTTCAGATGTAGTTTCCGAAAGGCATTTCAAAAATAGGTGCCGATAGGCATTTCAGAAAGAGGTGCCGATAGGCAGTTCAGATATAGGTGCCGATAGGCAATTTCAGATTTAGTTGCCGATTGGCACTTTAAAAATAGGTGCCGATAGGCATTTTAGATGTAGTTTCCGATAGGCATTTCAAAAATAGGTGCCGATAGGCATTTCAGATATAGGTGCCGATAGGCATATTAGATATAGTTGCCGATAGGCATTTAAAATATAGGTGCCGATAGGCATTTCGTATATATGTGTCGATAGGCATTTCAGATATAAATGCCGAAAGGCATTTCAGATATAGGTTCCGATAGGCATTTCTGATGTGGTTGCCGATAGGCTTTTCAAATATAGGTGCTGATAGGCATTTCAGATGTAGTTTTCGATAGGCATTTCAAAAATAGGTGCCGATAGGCATTTCAGATATAGGTGCCGATAGGCACTTCAGATATAGTTGCCGATTGGCATTTTAAAAATAGGTGCCGATAGGCATTTCAGATATTGAAGCCAATAGGCATTTCAAATATAGGTGCCGATAGGCATTCCAGATATGGCTGCCGATAGGCATTTCAAATATAGGTGCTGATAGGCATTTCAGATGTAGTTTCCGATAGGCATTTCAAAAATAGTGGCCGATAGGCATTTTAGATATAGGTGCCGATAGGCATTTCAGATATAGTTGCCGATTGGCATTTTAAAAATAGGTGCCGATAGGCATTTCAGATATAGAAGCCGATAGGCATTTCAAATATAGGTGCCGATAGGCATTCCAGATATGGTTGCCGATAGGTATTTCAAATATAGGTGCTGATAGGCATTTCAGATGTAGTTTCCGATAGGCATTTCTAAAATTGGTGCCGATAGGCATTTCAGATATAGTTGCCGATTGGCATTTTAAAAATAGGTGCCGATAGGCATTTTAGATATAGAAGCCGATAGGTATTTCAAATATTGGTGTCGATAGGCACTTCAGATATGGTTGCCGATAGGCATTTCAAATATTGGTGCTGATAGGTATTTCAGATGTAGTTTCCGATAGGCATTTCAAAAATAGGTGCCGATAGGCATTTCAGATATAGGTGCCGATAGGCATTTCAGATATAGTTGCCGATTGGCATTTTAAAAATAGGTGCCGATAGGCATTTCAGATATAGAAGCCGATAGGCATTTCAAATATAGGTACCGATAGGCATTCCAGATATGGTTGCCGATAGGCATTTCAAATATAGGAGCTGATAGGCATTTCAGATGTAGTTTCCGATAGGCATTTCAAAAATAGGTGCTGATAGGCATTTCAGATATAGGTGCCGATAGGCATTTCAGATATAGTTGTCGATTGGCATTTTAAAAATAGGTGCCGATAGACATTTCAGATATAGAAGCCGATAGGCATTTCAAATATAGGTGCTGATAGGCATTCCAGATATATTTGCCGATAGGCATTTCAAATATAGGTGCTGATAGGCATTTCAGATGTAGTTTCCGATAGGCATTTCAAAAATAGGTGCCGATAGGCATTTCAAATATAGGTGCCTATAGGCATTTCAGATATAGTTGCCGATTGGCATTTTAAGAATAGGTGCCGATAGGCATTTCAGATATAGAAGCCAATAGGCATTTCAAATATAGGTGCCGATAAGCATTCCAGATATGGTTGCCGATAGGCATTTCAAATATAAGTGCTGATAGGCATTTCAGATGTAGTTTCCGATAGGCATTTCAAAAATTGGTGCCTATAGGCATTTCAAAAATTGGTGCCGATAGGCATTTCAGATATAGGTGCCGATAGGCATTTCAAATATAGTTGCCGATTGGCATTTTAAAAATAGGTGCCGATACGCATTTCAGATATAGAAGCCGATAGGTATTTCAAATATAGGTGTCGATAGGCATTTCAGATATGGTTGCCGATAGGCATTTCAAATATAGGTGCTGATATGCATTTCAGATGTAGTTTCCGATAGGCATTTCAAAAATAGGTGCCGATAGGCATTTCAGATATAGGTGCCGATAGGCATTTCAGATATAGTTGGCGATTGGCATTTTAAAAATAGGTGTCGATAGGCATTTCAGATATAGAAGCCGATAGGCATTTCAAATATAGGTGCCGATAGGCATTCCAGATATGATTGCCGATAGGCATTTCAAATATAGGTGCTGATAGGCATTCCAGATGTAATTTCCGATAGGCATTTCAAAAATTGGTGCCGATAGGCATTTCAGATATAGGTGCCGATAGGCATTTCAGATATAGTTACCGATTGGCATTTTAAAAATAGGTGCCGATAGGCATTTCAGATATAGAAGCCGATAGGCATTTCAAATGTAGGTGCCGATAGGCATTCCAGATATGGTTGCCGATAGGCATTTTAAATATAGGTGCTGATAGGCATTTCAGATGTAGTTCCCGATAGGCATTTCAAAAATAGATGCCGATGGGCATTTCAGATATAGGTGCCGATAGGCATTTCAGATATAGTTGCCAATTGGCATTTTAAAAATAAGTGTCGATAGGCATTTCAGATAGAGAAGCCGATAGGCATTTTAAATATAGGTGCCGATAGGCATTCCAGATATGGTTGCCGATAGGCATTTCAAATATAGGAGCAGATAGGCATTTCAGATGTAGTTTCCGAAAGGCATTTCAAAAATAGGTGCCAATAGGCATTTCAGATACAGGTGCCGATAGGCATTTCAGATATAGTTGCCGATTGGCATTTTAAAAATAGGTGCCGATAGGCATTTCAGATATAGAAGCCGATAGGCATTTCAAATATAGGTGCCGATAGGCATTCCCGATATGGTTGCCGATAGGCTATTCAAATATAAGTGCTGATAGGCATTTCAGATGTAGTTTCAGATAGGCATTTCTAAAATAGGTACCGATAGGCATTTCAGATATAGTTGCCGATTGGCATTTTAAAAATAGGTGCCGATAGGCATTTCAGATATAGTTGTCGATTGGCATTTCAAAAATAGGTGCCGATAGGCATTTCAGATATAGGTGCCGATAGGCATATCAGATATAGTTGCCGATAGGCATTTCAAATATAGGTGCTGATAGGCATTTCAGATGTAGTTTTCGGTAGGCATTTCAAAAATAAGTGCCGATAGGCATTTCAGATATAGGTGATGATAGGCATTTCAGATATAGTTGCCGATTGGCATTTTAAATATAGGTGCCGATAGGCATTTCAGATATAGAAGCCGATAGGCATTTCAAATATAGGTGCTGATAGGCATTCCAGATATGGTTGCCGATAGGCATTTCAAATATAGGTGCTGATAGGCATTTCAGATGTAGTTTCCGATAGGCATTTCAAAAATTGGTGCCGATAAGCATTTCAGATATAGGTGCCGATAGGCATTTCAGATATAGTTGCCGATTGGCATTTTAAAATAGGTGCCGATAGGCATTTCAGATATAGAAGCCGATAGGTATTTCAAATATTGGTGTCGATAGGCATTTCAGGTATGGTTGCCGATAGGCATTTCAAATGTTGGTGCTGATAGGCATTTCAGATGTAGTTTCCGATAGGCATTTCAAAAATAGGTGCCGATGGGCATTTCAGATATAGGTGCCGATAGGCATATTAGATATAGTTGCCGATAGGCTTTTAAAATATAGGTGCCGATAGGCATTTCGTATATAGGTGTCGATAGGCATTTCAGATATAAATGCCGAAAGGCATTTCAAATATAGGTTCCGATAGGCATTTCTGATGTGGTTGCCGATAGGCTTTTCAAATATAGGTGCTGATAGGCATTTCAGATGTAGTTTTCGATAGGCATTTCAAAAATAGGTGCCGATAGGCATTTCAGATATAGGTGCCGATAGGCACTTTAGATATAGTTGCCGATTGGCATTTTAAAAATAGGTGCCGATAGGCATTTCAGATATTGAAGCCGATAGGCATTTCAAATACAGGTGCCGATAGGCATTCCAGATATGGTTGCCGATAGGCATTTCAAATATAGGTGCTGATAGGCATTTCAGATGTAGTTTCCGATAGGCATTTCAAAAATAGGGGCCGATAGGCATTTTAGATATAGGTGCCGATAGGCATTTCAGATATAGTTGCCGATTGGCATTTTAAAAATAGGTGCCGATAGGCATTTCAGATATAGAAGCCGATAGGCATTTCAAATATAGGTGCCGATAGGCATTCCAGATATGGTTGCCGATAGGTATTTCAAATATAGGTGCTGATAGGCATTTCAGATGTAGTTTCCGATAGGCATTTCTAAAATTGGTGCCGATAGGCATTTCAGATATAGTTGCCGATTGGCATTTTAAAAATAGGTGCCGATAGGCATTTTAGATATAGAAGCCGATAGGTATTTCAAATATTGGTGTCGATAGGCACTTCAGATATGGTTGCCGATAGGCATTTCAAATATTGGTGCTGATAGGCATTTCAGATGTAGTTTCCGATAGGCATTTCAAAAATAGGTGCCGATAGTCATTTCAGATATAGGTGCCGATAGGCATTTCAGATATAGTTGCCGATTGGCATTTTAAAAATAGGTGCCGATAGACATTTCAGATATAGAAGCCGATAGGCATTTTAAATATAGGTGCTGATAGGCATTCCAGATATATTTGCCGATAGGCATTTCAAATATAGTTGCTGATAGGCATTTCAGATGTAGTTTCCGATAGGCATTTCAAAAATAGGTGCCGATAGGCATTTCAAATATAGGTGCCGATAGGCATTTCAGATATAGTTGCCGATTGGCATTTTAAGAATAGGTGCCGATAGGCATTTCAGATATAGAAGCCGATAGGCATTTCAAATATAGGTGCCGATAGGCATTTCAAAAATTGGTGCCGATAGGAATTTCAGATATAGGTGCCGATAGGCATTTCAAATATAGTTGCCGATTGGCATTTTAAAAATAGGTGCCGATACGCATTTCAGATATAGAAGCCGATAGGTATTTCAAATATAGGTGTCGATAGGCATTTCAGATATGGTTGCCGATAGGCATTTCAAATATAGGTGCTGATATGCATTTCAGATGTAGTTTCCGATAGGCATTTCAAAAATAGGTGCCGATAGGCATTTCAGATATAGGTGCCGATTGGCATTTCAGATATAGTTGGCGATTGGCATTTTAAAAATAGGTGTCGATAGGCATTTCAGATATAGAAGCCGATAGGCATTTCAAATATAGGTGCCGATAGGCATTCCAGATATGATTGCCGATAGGCTTTTCAAATATAGGTGCTGATAGGCATTCCAGATGTAGTTTCCGATAGGCATTTCAAAAATTGGTGCCGATAGGCATTTCAGATATAGGTGCCGATAGGCATTTCAGATATAGTTACCGATTGGCATTTTAAAAATAGGTGCCGATAGGCATTTCAGATATAGAAGCCGATAGGCATTTCAAATGTAGGTGCCGATAGGCATTCCAGATATGGTTGCCGATAGGCATTTTAAATATAGGTGCTGATAGGCATTTCAGATGTAGTTTCCGATAGGCATTTCAAAAATAGATGCCGATGGGCATTTCAGATATAAGTGCCGATAGGCATTTCAGATATAGTTGCCAATTGGCATTTTAAAAATAAGTGTCGATAGGCATTTCAGATAGAGAAGCCGATAGGCATTTTAAATATAGGTGCCGATAGGCATTCCAGATATGGTTGCCGATAGGCATTTCAAATATAGGAGCAGATAGGCACTTCAGATGTAGTTTCCGAAAGGCATTTCGAAAATAGGTGCCAATAGGCATTTCAGATATAGGTGCCGATAGGCATTTCAGATATAGTTGCCGATTGGCATTTTAAAAATAGGTGCCGATAGGCATTTCAGATATAGAAGCCGATAGGCATTTCAAATATAGGTGCCGAGAGGCATTCCCGATATGGTTGCCGATAGGCTATTCAAATATAAGTGCTGATAGGCATTTCAGATGTAGTTTCCGATAGGCATTTCTAAAATAGGTACCGATAGGCATTTCAGATATAGTTGCCGATTGGCATTTTAAAAATAGGTGCCGATAGGCATTTCAGATATAGTTGCCGATTGGCATTTCAAAAATAGGTGCCGATAGGCATTTCAGATATAGGTGCCGATAGGCATATCAGATATAGTTGCCGATAGGCATTTCAAATATAGGTGCTGATAGGCATTTCAGATGTAGTTTTCGGTAGGCATTTCAAAAATAAGTGCCGATAGGCATTTCAGATATAGGTGATGATAGGCATTTCAGAAATAGTTGCCGATTGGCATTTTAAATATAGGTGCCGATAGGCATTTCAGATATAGAAGCCGATAGGCATTTCAAATATAGGTGCTGATAGGCATTCCAGATATGGTTGCCGATAGGCATTTCAAATATAGGTGCTAATTGGCATTTCAGATGTAGTTTCCGATAGGCATTTCAAAAATTGGTGCCGATAAGCATTTCAGATATAGGTGCCGATAGGCATTTCAGATATAGTTGCCGATTGGCATTTTAAAATAGGTGCCGATAGGCATTTCAGATATAGTTGCCGATTGGCATTTTAAAATAGGTGCCGATAGGCATTTCAGATATAGAAGCCGATAGGTATTTCATATATTGGTGTCGATAGGCATTTCAGGTATGGTTGCCGATAGGCATTTCAAATGTTGGTGCTGATAGGCATTTCAGATGTAGTTTCCGATAGGCATTTCAAAAATAGGTGCCGATAGGCATTTCAGATATAGAAGCCGATAGGCATTTCAAATATAGGTGCCGATAGGCATTCCCGATATGGTTGCCGATAGGCTATTTAAATATAAGTGCTGATAGGCCTTTCAGATGTAGTTTCCGATAGGCATTTCAAAAATAGGTACCGATAGGCATTTCAGATATAGTTGCCGATTGGCATTTAAAAAATAGGTGCCGATAGGCATTTCAGATATAGTTGCCGATTGGCATTTCAAAAATAGGTGCCGATAGGCATTTCAGATATAGGTGCCAATAGGCATTTCAGATATAGTTGCCGATTGGCATTTTAAAAATAGGTGCCGATAGGCATTTCAGATATAGAAGCCGATAGTCATTTCAAATATAGGTGCCGATAGGCATTCCCGATATGGTTGCCAATAGGCTATTCAAATATAAGTGCTGATAGGCATTTCAGATGTAGTTTCCGATAGGCATTTCAAAAATAGGTACCGATAGGCATTTCAGATATAGTTGCCGATTGGCATTTTAAAAATAGGTGCCGATAGGCATTTCAGATATAGTTGCCGATTGGCATTTCAAAAATAGGTGCCGATAGGCATTTCAGATAGAGGTGCCGATAGGCATATCAGATATAGTTGCCGATAGGCATTTCAAATATAGGTGCTGATAGGCATTTCAGATGTAGTTTCCGATAGGCATTTCAAAAATAGTAGCCGATAGGCATTTTAGATATAGGTGCCGATAGGCATTTCAGATATAGTTGCCGATTGGCATTTTAAAAATATATGTCTATAGGCATTTCAGATATAGAAGCCGATAGGCATTTCAAATATAGGTGCCGATAGGCATTCCAGATATGGTTGCCGATAGGCATTTCAAATATAGTTGCTGATAGGCATTCCAGATGTAGTTTCCGATAGGCATTTCAAAAATTGGTGCCGATAGGCATTTCAGATATAGGTGCCGATAGGCATTTCAGATATAGTTGCCGATTGGCATTTGAAATATAGGTGCCGATAGGCATTTCAGATATAGAAGCCGATAGGCATTTCAAATATAGGTGCTGATAGGCATTCCAGATATGGTTGCCGATAGGCATTTCAAATATTGGTGCTGATAGGCATTTCAGATGTAGTTCCCGAAAGGCATTTCAAAAATAGGTGCCAATAGGCATTTCAGATATAGGTGCCAATAGGCATTTCAATTATAGTTGCCGATTGGCATTTAAAAAATAGGTGCCGATAGGCATTTCAGATATAGAAGCCGATAGGCATTTTAAAAATAGGTGCCGATAGGCATTTCAGATATAGTTGCCGATTGGCATTTCAAAAATAGGTGCCGATAGGCATTTCAGATATAGGTGCCGATAGGCATATCAGATATAGTTGCCGATAGGCATTTCTAATATAGGTGCTGATAGGCATTTCAGATGTAGTTTTCGATAGGCATTTCAAAAATAGGTGCCGATAGGCATTTCAGATATAGGGGCCGATAGGCATTTCAGATATAGTTGCCGATTGGCATTTTAAATATAGGTGCTGATAGGCATTTCAGATGTAGTTTCCGATAGGCATTTCAAAAATAGGTGCCGATAGGCATTTCAGATATAGGTGCCGATAGGCATTTCAGATATAGTTGCCGATCGGCATTTTAAAAATAGGTGCCGATAGGCATTTCAGATATAGAAGCTGATAGGCATTTCAAATATAGGTGCCGATAGGCATCCCAGATATGGTTGCCTATAGGAATTTCAAATATAGGTGCTGATAGGCATTTCAGATGTAGTTTCCGATAGGCATTTAAAAAATAGGTGTCGATAGGCATTTCAGATATTGAAGCCGATAGGCATTTCAAATATAGGTGCCGATAGGCATTCCAGATATGGTTGCCGATAGGCATTTCAAATATAGGTGCTGATAGGCATTCCAGATGAAATTTCCGATAGGCATTTCAAAAATTGGTGCCGATAGGCATTTCAGATATAGGTGCCGATAGGCATTTCAGATATAGTTACCGATTGGCATTTTAAAAATAGGTGCCGATAAACATTTCAGATATAGAAGCCGATAGGTATTTCAAATATTGGTGTCGATAGGCATTTCAGATATGGTCGCCGATAGGCATTTCAAATATAGGTGCTGATAGGCATTTCAGATGTAGTTTCCGAAAGGCATTTCAAAAATAGGTGCCAATAGGCATTTCAGATATAGGTGCCGATAGGCATTTCAGATATAGTTGCCGATTGGCATTTTAAAAATAGGTGCCGATAGGCATTTCAGATATAGAAGCCGATAGGCATTTTAAATATAGGTGCCGATAGGCATTCCCGATATGATTGCCGATAGGCTATTCAAATATAAGTGCTGATAGGCATTTCAGATGTAGTTTCCGATAGGCATTTCAAAAATAGGTACCGATAGGCATTTCAGATATAGTTGCCGATTGGCTTTTTAAAAATAGGTGCCGATAGGCATTTCAGATATAGTTGCCGATTGGCATTTCAAAAATAGGTGCCGATAGGCATTTCAAATATAGGTGCCGATAGGCATATCAGATATAGTTGCCGATAGGCATTTCAAATATAGGTGCTGATAGGCATTTCAGATGTAGTTTTCGATAGGCATTTCAAAAATAGGTGCCGATATGCATTTCAGATATAGGTGCCGATAGGCATTTCAGATATAGTTGCCGATTGGCATTTTAAAAATAGATGCCGATAGGCATTTCAGATATAGAAGCCGATTGGCATTTCAAATGTAGGTGCCGATAGGCATTCCAGATATGGTTGCCGATAGGCATTTCAAATATAGGTGCTGATAGGCATTTCAGATGTAGTTTCCGATAGGCATTTCAAAAATAGGTGCCGATAGGCATTTCAGATATAGGTGCCGGTAGGCATTTCAGATATAGTTGCCAATTGACATTTTAAAAATAGGTGCCGATAGGCATTTCAGATATAGAAGCCGATAGGCATTTCAAATATAGGTGCCGATAGGCATTCCAGATATGGTTACCGATAGGCATTTCAAATATAGGTGCTGATAGGCATTTTAGATGTAGTTTCCGATAGGCATTTCAAAAATTGATGCCGATAGGCATTTCAGATATAGTTGCCGATTGGCATTTTAAAAACAGGTGCCGATAGGCATTTCAGATATAGAAGCCGATAGGTATTTCAAATATATAAGTGTCGATAGGCTTTTCAGATATGGTTGCCGATAGGCATTTCAAATATAGGAGCAGATAGGCATTTCAGATGTAGTTTCCGAAAGGCATTTCAAAAATAGGTGCCGATAGGCATTTCAGAAAGAGGTGCCGATAGGCATTTCAGATATAGGTGCCGATAGGCATTTAAGATTTAGTTGTCGATTGGCACTTTGAAAATAGGTGCCGATAGGCATTTTAGATGTAGTTTCCGATAGGCATTTAAAAAATAGGTGCCGATAGGCATTTCAGATATAGGTGCCGATAGGCATATCAGATATAGTTGCCGATAGGCATTTAAAATATAGGTGCCGATAGGCATTTCGTATATAGGTGTCGATAGGCATTTTAGATATAAATGCCGAAAGGCATTTCAGATATAGGTGCCGATAGGCATTTCTGATGTGGTTGCCGATAGGCATTTCAAATATAGGTGCCGATAGGCATTCCAGATATGGTTGCCGATAGGTATTTCAAATATAGGTGCTGATAGGCATTTCAGATATAGTTGGCGATTGGCATTTTAAAAATAGGTGTCGATAGGCATTTCAGGTATAGAAGCCGATAGGCATTTCAAATATAGGTGCTGATAGGCATTCCAGATAAGGTTGCCGATAGGCATTTCAAATATAGGTGCTGATAGACATTTCAGATGTAGTTTCTGATAGGCATTTCAAAAATAGGTGCCGATAGGCATTTCAAATATAGGTGCCGATAGGCATTTCAGATATAGTTGCCGATTGACATTTTAAAAATAGGTGCCGATAGGCATTTCAGATATAGAAGCCGATAGGCATTTCAAATATAGGTGCCGATAAGCATTCCAGATATGGTTGCCGATAGGCATTTCAAATATAGGTGCTGATAGGCATTTCAGATGTAGTTTCCGATAGGCATTTCAAAAATATTATTGGTGCCGATAGGCATTTCAGATATAGGTGCCGATAGGCATTTCAGATATAGTTGCCGATTGGCATTTTAAAAATAGGTGCCGATTCGCATTTCAGATATAGAAGCCGATAGGTATTTCAAATATAGGTGTCGATAGGCATTTCAGATATGGTTGCCGATAGGCATTTCAAATATAGGTGCTGATAGGCATTTCGGATGTAGTTTCCGATAGGCATTTCAAAAATAGGTGCCGATAGGCATTTCAGATATAGGTGCCGATAGGCATTTCAGATATAGTTGGCGATTGGCATTTTAAAAATAGGTGTCGAAAGGCATTTCAGATATAGAAGCCGATAGGCATTTCAAATATAGGTGCCGATAGGCATTCCAGATATGGTTGCCGATAGGCATTTCAAATATAGGTGCTGATAGGCATTCCATATGTAGTTTCCGATAGGCATTTCAAAAATTGGTGCCGATAGGCATTTCAGATATAGGTGCCGATAGGCATTTCAAATATAGTTACCGATTGGCATTTTAAAAATAGGCGTCGATAGGCATTTCAGATATAGAAGCCGATAGGCATTTCAAATATAGGTGCCGATAGGCATTTCAGATATAGTTGCCGATTGGCATTTTAAATATTGGTGCCGATAGGCATTTCAGATACAGAAGACGATAGGCATTTCAAATATAGGTGCTGATAGGCATTCCAGATATGGTTGCCGATAGGCTATTCAAATATAAGTGCTGATAGGCATTTCAGATGTAGTTTCCGATAGGCATTTTAAAAATAGGTACCGATAGGCATTTCAGATATAGTTGCCGATTGGCATTTTAAAAATAGGTGCCGATAGGCATTTCAGATATAGTTGCCGATTGGCATTTTAAAAATGTGTGCCGATAGGCATTTCAGATATAGAAGCCGATAGGTATTTCAAATATTGGTGTCGATCGGCATTTCAGGTATGGTTGCCGATAGGCATTTCAAATATTGGTGCTGATAGGCATTTCAGATGTAGTTTCCGATAGGCATTTTAAAAATAGGTGCCGATAGGCATTTCAGATATAGAAGCCGATAGGCATTTCAAATATAGGTGCCGATTGGCATTCCCGATATGGTTGCCGATAGGCTATTCAAATATAAGTGCTGATAGGCATTTCAGATGTAGTTTCCGACAGGCATTTCAAAAATAGGTACCGATAGGCATTTCAGATATAGTTGCCGATTAGCATTTTAAAAATAGGTGCCGATAGGCATTTCAGATATAGTTGCCGATTGGCATTTCAAAAATAGGTGCCGATAGGCATTTCAGATATAGGTGCCGATAGGCATTTCAGATATAGTTGCCGATTGGCATTTTAAAAATAGGTGCCGATAGGCATTTCAGATATAGAAGCCGATAGGCATTTCAAATATAGGTGCCGATAGGCATTCTCGATATGGTTGCCGATAGGCTATTCAAATATAAGTGCTGATAGGCATTTCAGATGTAGTTTCCGACAGGCATTTCAAAAATAGGTACCGATAGGCATTTCAGATATAGTTGCCGATTGGCATTTTAAAAATAGGTGCCGATAGGTATTTCAGATATAGTTTCCGATAGGCATTTCAAAAATAGGTGCCGATAGGCATTTCAGATATAGGTGCCGATAGGCATTTCAGATATAGTTGCCGATTGGCATTTTAAAAATAGGTGCCGATAGGCATTTCAGATATAGAAGCCGATAGACATTTCAAATTTAGGTGCCGATAGGCATTCCAGATATGGTTGCCGATAGGCATTTTAAATATAGGTGCTGATAGGCATTTCAGATGTAGTTTCCGATAGGCATTTCAAAAATAGGTGCCGATGGGCATTTCAGATATAGGTGCCGATAGGCATTTCAGATATAATTGCCAATTGGCATTTTAAAACTAAGTGTCGATACGCATTTCAGATATAGAAGCCGATAGGTATTTCAAATATAGGTGTCGATAGGCATTTCAGATATTGTTGCCGATAGGCATTTCAAATATAGGTGCTGATAGGCATTTCAGATGTAGTTTCCGATAGGCATTTCAAAAATAGGTGCCGATAGGCATTTCAGATATAGGTGCCTATAGGCATTTCAGATATAGTTGGCGATTGGCATTTTAAAAATAGGTGCCGATAGGCATTTCAGATATAGAAGCCGATAGGTATTTCAAATATAGGTGTCGATAGGCATTTCAGATATGGTTGCCGATAGGCATTTCAAATATAAGTGCTGATAGGCATTTCAGATGTAGTTTCCGATAGGCATTTCAAAAATAGGTGCCGATAGGCATTTCAGATATAGAAGCCGATAGGTATTTCAAATATAGGTGTCGATAGGCATTTCAGATATGGTTGCCGATAGGCATTTCAAATATAAGTGCTGATAGGCATTTCAGATGTAGTTTTCGATAGGCATTTAAAAAATAGGTGCCGATAGGCATTTCAGATATAGGTGCCGATAGGCATTTCAGATATAGTTGCCGATTGGCATTTTAAATATTGGTGCCGATAGGCATTTCAGATACAGAAGCCGATAGGCATTTCAAATATAGGTGCTGATAGGCATTCCAGATATGGTTGCCGATAAGCATTTCAAATATAGGTGCTGATAGGCATTTCAGATGTAGTTTCCGATAGGCATTTCAAAAATAGGTGCCGATAGGCATTTCAGATATAGAAGCCGATAGGCATTTCAAATATAGGTGCCGATAGGCATTCCCGATATGGTTGCCGATAGGCTATTCAAATATAAGTGCTGATAGGCATTTCAGATGTAGTTTCCGATAGGCATTTCAAAAATAGGTACCGATAGGCATTTCAGATATAGTTGCCGATTGGCATTTTAAAAATAGGTGCCGATAGGCATTTCAGATATAGTTGCCGATTGGCATTTTAAAAATGTGTGCCGATAGGCATTTCAGATATAAAAGCCGATAGGTATTTCAAATATTGGTGTCGATAGGCATTTCAGGTATGGTTGCCGATAGGCATTTCAAATATTGGTGCTGATAGGCATTTCAGATGTAGTTTCCGATAGGCATTTTAAAAATAGGTGCCGATAGGCATTTCAGATATAGAAGCCGATAGGCATTTCAAATATAGGTGCCGATAGGCATTTCAGATATAGTTGCCGATTGGCATTTTAAAAATAGGTGCCGTTAGGCATTTCAGATATAGTTTCCGATAGGCATTTCAAAAATAGGTGCCGATAGGCATTTCAGATATAGGTGCCGATAGGCATTTCAGATATAGTTGCCGATTGGCATTTTAAAAATAGGTGCCGATAGGCATTTCAGATATAGAAGCCGATAGACATTTCAAATATAGGTGCTGATAGGCATTCCAGATATGGTTGCCGATAGGCATTTTAAATATAGGTGCTGATAGGCATTTCAGATGTAGTTTCCGATAGGCATTTCAAAAATAGGTGCCGATGGGCATTTCAGATATAGGTGCCGATAGGCATTTCAGATATAGTTGCCAATTGGCATTTTAAAACTAAGTGTCGATAGGCATTTCAGATAGAGAAGCCGATAGGCATTTTAAATATAGGTGCCGATAGGCATTCCAGATATGGTTGCCGATAGGCATTTCAAATATAGGTGCTGATAGGCATTTTAGATGTAGTTTCCGATAGGCATTTCAAAAATTGATGCCGATAGGCATTTCAGATATAGGTGCCGATAGGCATTTCAGATATAGTTGCCGATTGGCATTTTAAAAACAGGTGCCGATAGGCATTTCAGATATAGAAGCCGATAGGTATTTCAAATATAGGTGTCGATAGGCATTTCAGATATGGTTGCCAATAGGCATTTCAAATATAGGAGCAGATAGGCATTTCAGATGTAGTTTCCGAAAGGCATTTCAAAAATAGGTGCCAATAGGCATTTCAGATATAGGTGCCGATAGGCATTTCAGATATGGTTGCCGATTGGCATTTTAAAAATAGGTGCCGATAGGCATTTCAGATTTAGAAGCCGATAGGCATTTCAAATATAGGTGCTGATAGGCATTCCCGATATGGTTGCCGATAGGCTATTCAAATATAAGTGCTGATAGGCATTTCAGATGTAGTTTCCAATAGGCATTTCAAAAATAGGTACCGATAGGCATTTCAGATATAGTTTCCGATTAGCATTTTAAAAATAGGTGCCGATAGGCATTTTAGATATAGTTGCCGATTGGCATTTCAAAAATAGGTGCCGATAGGCATTTCAGATATAGGTGCCGATAGGCATATCAGATATAGTTGCCGATAGGCATTTCAAATATAGGTGCTGATAGGCATTTCAGATGTAGTTTTCGATAGGCATTTCAAAAATAGGTGCCGATAGGCATTTCAGATATAGAAGCCGATAGGTATTTCAAATATTGGTGTCGATAGGCATTTCAGGTATGGTTGCCGATAGGCATTTCAAATATTGGTGCTGATAGGCATTTCAGATGTAGTTTCCGATAGGCATTTCAAAAATAGGTGCCGATAGGCATTTCAGATATAGAAGCCGATAGGCATTTCAAATATAGGTGCTGATAGGCATTCCAGATATGGTTGCCGATAGGCATTTCAAATATAGGTGCTGATAGGCATTTCAGATGTAGTTTCCGATATACATTTCAAAAATTGGTGCCGATAAGCATTTCAGATATAGGTGCCGATAGGCATTTCAGATATAGTTTCCGATTGGCATTTTAAAAATAGGTGCCGATAGGCATTTCAGATATAGAAGCCGATAGGTATTTCAAATATTGGTGTCGATAGGCATTTCAGGTTTGGTTGCCGATAGGCATTTCAAATATTGGTGCTGATAGGCATTTCAGATGTAGTTTCCGATAGGCATTTCAAAAATAGGTGCCGATAGGCATTTCAGATATAGGTGCCGATAGGCATTTCAGATATAGTTGCCGATTGGCATTTTAAAAATAGGTGCCGATAGGCATTTCAGATATAGAAGCCGATAGGCATTTCAAATATAGGTGCCGATAGGCATCCCAGATATGGCTATCGATAGGAATTTCAAATATAGGTGCTGATAGGCATTTCAGATGTAGTTTCCGATAGGCATTTCAAAAATAGGGCCGATAGGCATTTTAGATATAGGTGCCGATAGGCATTCCAGATATAGTTGCCGATTGGCATTTTAAAAATAGGTGTCGATAGGCATTTCAGATATAGAAGCCGATAGGCATTTCAAATATAGGTGCCGATAGGCATTCCAGATTTGGTTGCCGATAGGCATTTCAAATATAGGTGCTGATAGGCATTCCAGATGTAGTTTCCGATAGGCATTTCAAAAATTGGTGCCGATAGGCATTTCAGATATAGGTGCTGATAGGTATTTCAGATATAGTTACCGATTGGCATTTTAAAAATAGGTGCCGATAGGCATTTCAGATATAGAAGCCGATAGGTATTTCAAATATAGGTGTGGATAGGCATCTCAGATATTGTCGCCGATAGGCATTTCAAATATAGGTGCTGATAGGCATTTCAGATGTAGTTTCCGATAGGCATTTCAAAAATAGGTGACGATAGGCATTTCAGATATAGGTGCCGATAGGCATTTCAGATATAGTTGCCGATTGGAATTTTAAAAATAGGTGCCGATAGGCATTTCAGATATAGAAGCCGATAGGCATTTCAAATGTAGGTGCCGATAGGCATTCCAGATATGGTTGCCGATAGGCATTTCAAATATAGGTGCTGATAGGCATTTCAGATGTAATTTCCGATAGGCATTTCAAAAATAGGTGCCGATAGGCATTTCAGATATAGGTGCCGATAGGCATTTCAGATATAGTTGACAATTGGCATTTTAAAAATAGGTGCCGATAGGCATTTCAGATATAGAAGCCGATAGGTATTTCAAATATAGGTGTCGATAGGCTTTTCAGATATGGTTGCCGATAGGCATTTCAAATATAGGAGCAGATAGGCATTTCAGATGTAGTTTCCGAAAGGCATTTAAAAAATAGGTGCCGATAGGCATTTTAGAAAAAGGTGCCGATAGGCATTTCAGATATAGGTGCCGATAGGCATTTCAGATTTAGTTGCCGATTGGCACTTTAAAAATAGGTGCCGATAGGCATTTAGGATGTAGTTTCCGATAGGCATTTCAAAAATAGGTGCCGATAGGCATTTCAGATATAGTTGCCGATTGACATTTTAAAAATACGTGCCGATAGGCATTTCAGATATAGAAGCCGATAGGCATTTCAAATATAGGTGCCGATAGGCATTCCAGATATGGTTGCCGATAGGTATTTCAAATATAGGTGCTGATAGGCATTTCAGATGTAGTTTCCGATAGGCATTTCTAAAATTGGTGCCGATAGGCATTTCAGATATAGGTGCCGATAGGCATTTCAGATATAGTTGCCGATTGGCATTTTAAAAATAGGTGCCGATAGGCATTTTAGATATAGAAGCCGATAGGTATTTCAAATATAGGTGTCGATAGGCATTTCAGATATGGTTGCCGATAGGCATTTCAAATATTGGTGCTGATAGGCATTTCAGATGTAGTTTCCGATAGGCATTTCCAAAATAGGTGCCGATAGGCATTTCAGATATAGGTGCCGATAGGCATTTCAGATATAGTTGCCGATTGGCATTTTAAAAATAGGTGCCGATAGGAATTTCATATATAATAGCCGATAGGCATTTCAAATATAGGTGCCGATAGGCATTCCAGATATGGTTGCCGATAGGCATTTCAAATATAGGTGCTGATAGGCATTTCAGATGTAGTTTCCGATAGGCATTTCAAAAATAGGTGCCGATGGGCATTTCAGATATAGGTGCCGATAGGCATTTTAGATATAGTTGCCAATTGGCATTTTAAAAATAAGTGTCAATAGGCATTTCAGATAGAGAAGCCGATAGGCATTTTAAATATAGGTGCCGATAGGCATTCCAGATATGGTTGCCGATAGGCATTTCAGATATAGGAGCAGATAGGCATTTCAGATGTAGTTTCCGAAAGGCATTTCAAAAATAGGTGCCAATAGGCATTTCAGATATAGGTGCCGAAAGGCATTTCAGATATAGTTGCCGATTGGCATTTTAAAAATAGGTGCCGATAGGCATTTCAGATATAGTTGCCGATTGGCATTTCAAAAATAGGTGCCGATAAACATTTTAGATATAGGTGCCGATAGGCATATCAGATATAGTTGCCGATAGGCATTTCAAATATAGGTGCTGATAGGCATTTCAGATGTAGTTTTCGATAGGCATTTCAAAAATAGGTGCCGATAGGCATTTCAGATATAGGTGCCGAAAGGCATTTCAGATATAGTTGCCGATTGGCATTTTAAATATAGGTGCCGATAGGCATTTCAGATATAGAAGCCGATAGGCATTTCAAATATAGGAGCTGATAGGCATTCCAGATATGGTTGCCGATAGGCATTTCAAATATAGGTGCTGATAGGCATTTCAGATGTAGTTTCCGATAGGCATTTCAAAAATTGTTGCCGATAAGCATTTCAGATATAGGTGCCGATAGGCATTTCAGATATAGTTGCCGATTGGCATTTTAAAAATAGGTACCGATAATCATTTCAGATATAGAAGCCGATAGGTATTTCAAATATTGGTGTCGATATGCATTTCAGGTATGGTTGCCGATAGGCATTTCAAATATTGGTGCTGATAGGCATTTCAGATGTAGTTTCCGATAGGCATTTCAAAAATAGGTGCCGATAGGCATTTCAGATATAGGTGCCGATAGGCATTTCAGATATAGTTGCCGATTGGCATTTTAAAAAAAGGTGCCGATAGGCATTTCAGATATAGAAGCCGATAGGCATTTCAAATATAGGTGCCGATAGGCATCCCAGATATAGTTGCCGATAGGAATTTCAAATATAGGTGCTGATAGGCATTTCAGATGTAGTTTTCGATAGGCATTTCAAAAATAGGTGCCGATAGGCATTTTAGATATAGGTGCCGATAGGCATTTCAGATATAGTTGCCGATTGGCATTTTAAAAATAGGTGTCGATAGGCATTTCAGATATAGAAGCCGATAGGCATTTCAGATATAGTTACCGATTGGCATTTCAAAAATAGGTGCCGATAGGCATTTCAGATATAGAAGCCGATAGGCATTTCAAATGTAGGTGCCGATAGGCATTCCAGATATGGTTGCCGATAGGCATTTCAAATATAGGTGCTGATAGGCATTTCAGATGTAGTTTCCGATAGGCATTTCAAAAATAGGTGCCGATAGGCATTTCAGATATAGGTGCCGATAGGCATTTCAGATATAGTTGCCGATTGGCATTTGAAATATAGGTGCCGATAGGCATTTCAGATATAGAAGCCGATAGGCATTTCAAATATAGGTGCTGATAGGCATTCCAGATATGGTTGCCGATAGGCATTTCAAATATTGGTGCTGATAGGCATTTCAGATGTAGTTCCCGAAAGGCATTTCAAAAATAGGTGCCGATAGGCATTTCAGATATAGGTGCCGATAGGCATTTCAGATATAGTTGCCGATCGGCATTTTAAAAATAGGTGCCGATAGGCATTTCAGATATAGAAGCTGATAGGCATTTCAAATATAGGTGCCGATAGGCATCCCAGATATGGTTGCCTATAGGAATTTCAAATATAGGTGCTGATAGGCATTTCAGATATAGGGGCCGATAGGCATTTCAGATATAGTTGCCGATTGGCATTTTAAATATAGGTGCTGATAGGCATTTCAGATGTAGTTCCCGATAGGCATTTCAAAAATAGGTGCCGATAGGCATTTCAGATATAGGTGCCGATAGGCATTTCAGATATAGTTGCCGATCGGCATTTTAAAAATAGGTGCCGATAGGCATTTCAGATATAGAAGCTGATAGGCATTTCAAATATAGGTGCCGATAGGCATCCCAGATATGGTTGCCTATAGGAATTTCAAATATAGGTGCTGATAGGCATTTCAGATGTAGTTTCCGATAGGCATTTAATAAATAGGTGCCGATAGGCATTTTAGATATAGGTGCCGATAGGCATTTCAGATATAGTTGCCGATTGGCATTTTAAAAATAGGTGTCGATAGGCATTTCAGATATAGAAGCCGATAGGCATTTCAAATATAGGTGCCGATAGGCATTCCAGATATGGTTGCCGATAGGCATTTCAAATATAGGTGCTGATAGGCATTCCAGATGTAATTTCCGATAGGCATTTCAAAAATTGGTGCCGATAGGCATTTCAGATATAGGTGCCGATAGGCTTTTCAGATATAGTTACCGATTGGCATTTTAAAAATAGGTGCCGATAGACATTTCAGATATAGAAGCCGATAGGTATTTCAAATATAGGTGTCGATAGGCATTTCAGATATGGTCGCCGATAGGCATTTCAAATATAGGTGCTGATAGGCATTTCAGATGTAGTTTCCGAAAGGCATTTCAAAAATAGGTGCCAATAGGCATTTCAGATATAGGTGCCGATAGGCATTTCAGATATAGTTGCCGATTGGCATTTTAAAAATAGGTGCCGATAGGCATTTCAGATATAGAAGCCGATAGGCATTTCAAATATAGGTGCCGATAGGCATTCCCGATATGGTTGCCGATAGGCTATTCAAATATAAGTGCTGATAGGCATTTCAGATGTAGTTTCCGATAGGCATTTCAAAAATAGGTACCGATAGGCATTTCAGATATTGTTGCCGATTGGCATTTTAAAAATAGGTGCCGATAGGCATTTCAGATATAGTTGCCGATTGGCATTTCAAAAATAGGTGCCGATAGGCATTTCAAATATAGGTGCCGATAGGCATATCAGATATAGTTGCCGATAGGCATTTCAAATATAGGTGCTGATAGGCATTTCAGATGTAGTTTTCGATAGGCATTTCAAAAATAGGTGCCGATATGCATTTCAGATATAGGTGCCGATAGGCATTTCAGATATAGTTGCCGATTGGCATTTTAAAAATAGGTGCCGATAGGCATTTCAGATATAGAAGCCGATAGGCATTTCAAATGTAGGTGCCGATAGGCATTCCAGATATGGTTGCCGATAGGCATTTCAAATATAGGTGCTGATAGGCATTTCAGATGTAGTTTCCGATAGGCATTTCAAAAATAGGTGCCGATAGGCATTTCAGATATAGGTGCCGATAGGCATTTCAGATATAGTTGCCAATTGACATTTTAAAAATAGGTGCCGATAGGCATTTCAGATATAGAAGCCGATAGGCATTTCAAATATAGGTGCCGATAGGCATTCCAGATATGGTTGCCGATAGGCATTTCAAATATAGGTGCTGATAGGCATTTTTAATGTAGTTTCCGATAGGCATTTCAAAAATTGATGCCGATAGGCATTTCAGATATAGTTGCCGATTGGCATTTTAAAAACAGGTGCCGATAGGCATTTCAGATATAGAAGCCGATAGGTATTTCAAATATATAAGTGTCGATAGGCTTTTCAGATATGGTTGCCGATAGGCATTTCAAATATAGGAGCAGATAGGCATTTCAGATGTAGTTTCCGAAAGGCATTTCAAAAATAGGTGCCGATAGGCATTTCAGAAAGAGGTGCCGATAGGCATTTCAGATATAGGTGCCGATAGGCATTTAAGATTTAGTTGTCGATTGGCACTTTGAAAATAGGTGCCGATAGGCATTTTAGATGTAGTTTCCGATAGGCATTTAAAAAATAGGTGCCGATAGGCATTTTAGATATAGGTGCCGATAGGCATATCAGATATAGATGCCGATAGGCATTTAAAATATAGGTGCCGATAGGCATTTCGTATATAGGTGTCGATAGGCATTTTAGATATAAATGCCGAAAGGCATTTCAGATATAGGTGCCGATAGGCATTTCTGATGTGGTTGCCGATAGGCATTTCAAATATAGGTGCCGATAGGCATTCCAGATATGGTTGCCGATAGGTATTTAAAATATAGGTGCTGATAGGCATTTCAGATATAGTTGGCGATTGGCATTTTAAAAATAGGTGTCGATAGGCATTTCAGGTATAGAAGCCGATAGGCATTTCAAATATAGGTGCTGATAGGCATTCCAGATAAGGTTGCCGATAGGCATTTCAAATATAGGTGCTGATAGACATTTCAGATGTAGTTTCCGATAGGCATTTCAAAAATAGGTGCCGATAGGCATTTCAAATATAGGTGCCGATAGGCATTTCAGATATAGTTGCCGATTGACATTTTAAAAATAGGTGCCGATAGGCATTTCAGATATAGAAGCCGATAGGCATTTCAAATATAGGTGCCGATAAGCATTCCAGATATGGTTGCCGATAGGCATTTCAAATATAGGTGCTGATAGGCATTTCAGATGTAGTTTCCGATAGGCATTTCAAAAATATTATTGGTGCCGATAGGCATTTCAGATATAGGTGCCGATAGGTATTTCAGATATAGTTGCCGATTGGCATTTTAAGAATAGGTGCCGATTCGCATTTCAGATATAGAAGCCGATAGGTATTTCAAATACAGGTGTCGATAGGCATTTCAGATATGGTTGCCGATAGGCATTTCAAATATAGGTGCTAATAGGCATTTCAGATGTAGTTTCCGATAGGCATTTCAAAAATAGGTGCCGATAGGCATTTCAGATATAGGTGCCGATAGGCATTTCAGATATAGTTGGCGATTGGCATTTTAAAAATAGGTGTCGATAGGCATTTCAGATATAGAAGCCGATAGGCATTTCAAATATAGATGCCGATAGGCATTCCAGATATGGTTGCCGATAGGCATTTCAAATATAGGTGCTGATAGGCATTCCAGATGTAGTTTCTGATAGGCATTTCAAAAATTGGTGCCGATAGGCATTTCAGATATAGGTGCCGATAGGCATTTCAAATATAGTTACCGATTGGCATTTTAAAAATAGGTGTCGATAGGCATTTCAGATATAGAAGCCGATAGGCATTTCAAATATAGGTGCCGATAGGCATTTCAGATATAGTTGCCGATTGGCATTTTAAATATTGGTGCCGATAGGCATTTCAGATACAGAAGCCGATAGGCATTTCAAATATAGGTGCTGATAGGCATTCCAGATATGGTTGCCGATAGGCATTTCAAATATAGGTGCTGATAGGCATTTCAGATGTAGTTTCCGATAGGCATTTCAAAAATAGGTGCTGATAGGCATTTCAGATATAGAAGCCGATAGGCATTTCAAATATAGGTGCCGATAGGCATTCCCGATATGGTTGCCGATAGGCTATTCAAATATAAGTGCTGATAGGCATTTCAGATGTAGTTTCCGATAGGCATTTTAAAAATAGGTACCGATAGGCATTTCAGATAGTTGCCGATTGGCATTTTAAAAATAGGTGCCGATAGGCATTTCAGATATAGTTGCCGATTGGCATTTTAAAAATGTGTGCCGATAGGCATTTCAGATATAGAAGCCGATAGGTATTTCAAATATTGGTGTCGATAGGCATTTCAGGTATGGTTGCCGATAGGCATTTCAAATATTGGTGCTGATAGGCATTTCAGATGTAGTTTCCGATAGGCATTTCAAAAATAGGTGCCGATAGGCATTTCAGATATAGATGCCGATAGGCATTTCAAATATAGGTGCCGATAGGCATTCCCGATATGGTTGCCGATAGGCTATTCAAATATAAGTGCTGATAGGCATTTCAAATGTAGTTTCCGACAGGCATTTCAAAAATAGGTACCGATAGGCATTTCAGATATAGTTGCCGATTAGCATTTTAAAAATAGGTGCCGATAGGCATTTCAGATATAGTTGCCGATTGGCATTTCAAAAATAGGTGCCGATAGGCATTTCCGATATAGGTGCCGATAGGCATTTCAGATATAGTTGCCGATTGGCATTTTAAAAATAGGTGCCGATAGGCATTTCAGATATAGAAGCCGATAGGCATTTCAAATATAGGTGCCGATAGGCATTCTCGATATGGTTGCCGATAGGCTATTCAAATATAAGTGCTGATAGGCATTTCAGATGTAGTTTCCGACAGGCATTTCAAAAATAGGTACCGATAGGCATTTCAGATATAGTTGCCGATTGGCATTTTAAAAATAGGTGCCGATAGGGATTTCAGATATAGTTTCCGATAGGCATTTCAAAAATAGGTGCCGATAGGCATTTCAGATATAGGTGCCGATAGGCATTTCAGATATAGTTGCCGATTGGCATTTTAAAAATAGGTGCCGATAGGCATTTCAGATATAGAAGCCGATAGACATTTCAAATATAGGTGCCGATAGGCATTCCAGATATGGTTGCCGATAGGCATTTTAAATATAGGTGCTGATAGGCATTTCAGATGTAGTTTCCGATAGGCATTTCAAAAATAGGTGCCGATGGGCATTTCAGATATAGGTGCCGATAGGCATTTCAGATATAATTGCCAATTGGCATTTTAAAACTAAGTGTCGATACGCATTTCAGATATAGAAGCCGATAGGTATTTCAAATATAGGTGTCGATAGGCATTTCAGATATTGTTGCCGATAGGCATTTCAAATATAGGTGCTGATAGGCATTTCAGATGTAGTTTCCGATAGGCATTTCAAAAATAGGTGCCGATAGGCATTTCAGATATAGGTGCCGATAGGCATTTCAGATATAGTTGGCGATTGGCATTTTAAAAATAGGTGTCGATAGGCATTTCAGATATAGAAGCCGATAGGAATTTCAAATATAGGTGTCGATAGGCATTTCAGATATGGTTGCCGATAGGCATTTCAAATATAAGTGCTGATAGGCATTTCAGATGTAGTTTCCGATAGGCATTTCAAAAATAGGTGCCGATAGGCATTTCAGATATAGAAGCCGATAGGTATTTCAAATATAGGTGTCGATAGGCATTTCAGATATAGAAGCCGATAGGTATTTCAAATATAGGTGTCGATAGGCATTTCAGATATGGTTGCCGATAGGCATTTCAAATATAAGTGCTGATAGGCATTTCAGATGTAGTTTCCGATAGGCATTTCAAATATAAGTGCTGATAGGCATTTCAGATGTAGTTTCCGATAGGCATTTCAAAAATAGGTGCCGATGGGCATTTCAGATATAGGTGCCGATAGGCATTTCAGATATAGTTGCCAATTGGCATTTTAAAACTAAGTGTCGATAGGCATTTCAGATAGAGAAGCCGATAGGCATTTTAAATATATGTGCCGATAGGCATTCCAGATATGGTTGCCGATAGGCATTTCAAATATAGGTGCTGATAGGCATTTTAGATGTAGTTTCCGATAGGCATTTCAAAAATTGATGCCGATAGGCATTTCAGATATAGGTGCCGATAGGCATTTCAGATATAGTTGCCGATTGGCATTTTAAAAACAGGTGCCGATAGGCATTTCAGATATAGTTGCCGATTGGCATTTCAAAAATAGGTGCCGATAGGCATTTCAGATATGGTTGCCAATAGGCATTTCAAATATAGGAGCAGATAGGCATTTCAGATGTAGTTTCCGAAAGGCATTTCAAAAATAGGTTCCAATAGGCATTTCAGATATAGGTGCCGATAGGCATTTCAGATATGGTTGCCGATTGGCATTTTAAAAATAGGTGCCGATAGGCATTTCAGATTTAGAAGCCGATAGGCATTTCAAATATAGGTTCCGATAGGCATTCCCGATATGGTTGCCGATAGGCTATTCAAATATAAGTGCTGATAGGCATTTCAGATGTAGTTTCCAATAGGCATTTCAAAAATAGGTACCGATAGGCATTTCAGATATAGTTTCCGATTAGCATTTTAAAAATAGGTGCCGATAGGCATTTCAGATATAGTTGCCGATTGGCATTTCAAAAATAGGTGCCGATAGGCATTTCAGATATAGGTGCCGATAGGCATATCAGATATAGTTGCCGATAGGCATTTCAAATATAGGTGCTGATAGGCATTTCAGATGTAGTTTTCGATAGGCATTTCAAAAATAGGTGCCGATAGGCATTTCAGATATAGAAGCCGATAGGTATTTCAAATATTGGTGTCGATAGGCATTTCAGGTATGTTTGCCGATAGGCATTTCAAATATTGGTGCTGATAGGCATTTCAGATGTAGTTTCCGATAGGCATTTCAAAAATAGGTGCCGATAGGCATTTCAGATATAGAAGCCGATAGGCATTTCAAATATAGGTGCTGATAGGCATTCCAGATATGGTTGCCGATAGGCATTTCAAATATAGGTGCTGATAGGCATTTCAGATGTAGTTTCCGATATACATTTCAAAAATTGGTGCCGATAAGCATTTCAGATATAGGTGCCGATAGGCATTTCAGATATAGTTTCCGATTGGCATTTTAAAAATAGGTGCCGATAGGCATTTCAGATATAGAAGCCGATAGGTATTTCAAATATTGGTGTCGATAGGCATTTCAGGTATGGTTGCCGATAGGCATTTCAAATATTGGTGCTGATAGGCATTTCAGATGTAGTTTCCGATAGGCATTTCAAAAATAGGTGCCGATAGGCATTTCAGATATAGGTGCCGATAGGCATTTCAGATATAGTTGCCGATTGGCATTTTAAAAATAGGTGCCGATAGGCATTTCAAATATAGAAGCCGATAGGCATTTCAAATATAGGTGCCGATAGGCATCCCAGATATGGTTATCGATAGGAATTTCAAATATAGGTGCTGATAGGCATTTCAGATGTAGTTTCCGATAGGCATTTCAAAAATAGGTGCCGATAGGCATTTTAGATATAGGTGCCGATAGGCATTCCAGATATAGTTGCCGATTGGCATTTTAAAAATAGGTGTCGATAGGCATTTCAGATATAGAAGCCGATAGGCATTTCAAATATAGGTGCCGATAGGCATTCCAGATATGGTTGCCGATAGGCATTTCAAATATAGGTGCTGATAGGCATTCCAGATGTAGTTTCCGATAGACATTTCAAAAATTGGTGCCGATAGGCATTTCAGATATAGGTGCCGATAGGTATTTCAGATATAGTTACCGATTGGCATTTTAAAAATAGGTGCCGATAGGCATTTCAGAAATAGAAGCCGATAGGTATTTCAAATATAGGTGTCGATAGGCATCTCAGATATTGTCACCGATAGGCATTTCAAATATAGGTGCTGATAGGCATTTCAGATGTAGTTTCCGATAGGCATTTCAAAAATAGGTGCCGATAGGCATTTCAGATATAGGTGCCGATAGGCATTTCAGATATAGTTGACAATTGGCATTTTAAAAATAGGTGCCGATAGGCATTTCAGATATAGAAGCCGATAACTATTTCAAATATAGGTGTCGATAGGCTTTTCAGATATGGTTGCCGATAGGCATTTCAAATATAGGAGCAGATAGGCATTTCAGATGTAGTTTCCGAAAGGCATTTAAAAAATAGGTGCCGATAGGCATTTTAGAAAAAGGTGCCGATAGGCATTTCAAAAATAGGTGCCGATAGGCATTTCAGATTTAGTTGCCGATTGGCACTTTAAAAATAGGTGCCGATAGGCATTTAGGATGTAGTTTCCGATAGGCATTTCAAAAATAGGTGCCGATAGGCATTTCAGATAGAGTTGCCGATTGACATTTTAAAAATAGGTGCCGATAGGCATTTCAGATATAGAAGCCGATAGGCATTTCAAATATAGGTGCCGATAGGCATTCCAGATATGGTTGCCGATAGGTATTTCAAATATAGGTGCTGATAGGCATTTCAGATGTAGTTTCCGATAGGCATTTCTAAAATTGGTGCCGATAGGCATTTCAGATATAGGTGCCGATAGGCATTTCAGATATAGTTGCCGATTGGCATTTTAAAAATAGGTGCCGATAGGCATTTTAGATATAGAAGCCGATAGGTATTTCAAATATAGGTGTCGATAGGCATTTCAGATATGGTTGCCGATAGGCATTTCAAATATTGGTGCTGATAGGCATTTCAGATGTAGTTTCCGATAGGCCATTCCAAAATAGGTGCCGATAGGCATTTCAGATATAGGTGCCGATAGGCATTTCAGATATAGTTGCCGATTGGCATTTTAAAAATAGGTGCCGATAGGCATTTCAGATATAGTAGCCGATAGGCATTTCAAATATAGGTGCCGATAGGCATTCCAGATATGGTTGCCGATAGGCATTTCAAATATAGGTGCTGATAGGCATTTCAGATGTAGTTTCCGATAGGCATTTCAAAAATAGGTGCCGATGGGCATTTCAGATATAGGTGCCGATAGGCATTTCAGATATAGTTGCCAATTGGCATTTTAAAAATAAGTGTCGATAGGCATTCCAGATATGATTGCTGATAGGCATTTCAAATATAGGAGCCGATAGGCATTTCAAATATAGGTGCCGATAGGCATTCCCGATAGGTTGCCGATAGGCTATTCAAATATAAGTGCTGATAGGCATTTCAGATATAGTTGCCGATTTTTTTTTAAAATAGGTGCCGATAGGCATTTCAGATATAGTTGCCGATTGGCATTTCAAAAATAGGTGCCGATAGGCATTTTAGATATAGGTGCCGATAGGCATATCAGATATAGTTGCCGATAGGCATTTCGAATATAGGTGCTGATAGGCATTTAAGATGTAGTTTTCGATAGGCATTTCAAAAATAGGTGCCGATAGGCATTTCAGATATAGGTGCCGATAGGCATTTCAGATATAGTTGCCGATTGGCATTTTAAAAATAGGTGCCGATAGGCATTTCAAATATAGAAGCCGATAGGTATTTCAAATATTGGTGTCGATAGGCATTTCAAGTATGGTTGCCGATAGGCATTTCAAATATTGGTGCTGATAGGCATTTCAGATGTAGTTTCCGATAGGCATTTCAAAAATAGGTGCCGATAGGCATTTCAGATATAGGTGCCGATAGGCATTTCAGATATAGTTGCCGATTGGCATTTTAAAAATAGGTGCCGATAGGCATTTCAGATATAGAAGCCGATAGGCATTTCAAATATAGGTGCCGATAGGCATCCCAGATATGTTTGCCGATAGGAATTTCAAATATAGGTGCTGATAGGCATTTCAGATGTAGTTTCCGATAGGCATTTCAAAAATAGGTGCCGATAGGCATTTTAGATATAGGTGCCGATAGGCATTTCAGATATAGTTGCCGATTGGCATTTTAAAAATAGGTGCCGATAGGCATTTCAGATATAGAAGCCGATAGGCATTTCAAATATAGGTGCCGATAGGCATTCCAGATATGGTTGCCGATAGGCATTTCAAATATAGGTGCTGATAGGCATTCCAGATGTAGTTTCCGATAGGCATTTCAAAAATTGGTGCCGATAGGCATTTCAGATATAGGTGCCGATAGGCATTTCAGATATAGTTACCGATATGCATTTTAAAAATAGGTGCCGATAGGCATTTCAGATATAGAAGCCGATAGGTATTTCAAATATAGGTGGCGATAGGCATTTCAGATATGGTCGCCGATAGGCATTTCAAATATAGGTGCTGATAGGCATTTCAGATGTAGTTTCCGATAGGCATTTCAAAAATAGGTGCCGATAGGCATTTCAGATATAGGTGCCGATAGGCATTTCAAATATAGATGCTGATAGGCATTTTAGTTGTAGTTTCCGATAGGCATTTCAAAAATAGGTGCCGATAGGCATTTCAGATATAGGTGCCGATAGGCATTCCAGATATGGTTGCCGATAGGCATTTCAAATATATGTGCTGATAGGCATTTCAGTTGTAGTTTCCGATAGGCATTTCAAAAATAGGTGCCGATAGGCATTTCAGATATAGGTGCCGATAGGCATTTCAGATATAGTTGCCAATTAGCATTTCAAAAATTGATGCCGATAGGCATTTCAGATATAGGTGCCGATAGGCATTTCAGATATAGTTGCCGATTGGCATTTTAAAAACAGGTGCCGATAGGCATTTCAGATATAGAAGCCGATAGGTATTTCAAATATAGGTGTCGATAGGCTTTACAGATATGGTTGCCGATAGGCATTTCAAATATAGGAGCAGATAGGCATTTCAGATGTAGTTTCCGAAAGGCATTTCAAAAATAGGTGCCGATAGGCATTAATTCAGAAAGAGGTGCCGATAGGCATTTCAGATATAGGTGCCGATAGGCATTTCAGATTTAGTTGCCGATTGGCACTTTAAAAATAGGTGCCGATAGGCATTTTAGATGTAGTTTCCGATAGGCATTTCAAAAATAGGTGCCGATAGGCATTTCAGATATAGGTGCAGATAGGCATATCAGATATAGTTGCCGATAGGCATATCAGATATAGTTGCCGATAGGCATTTAAAATATAGGTGCCGATAGGCATTTCGTATATAGGTGTCGATAGGAATTTCAGATATAAATGCCGAAAGGCATTTCAGATATAGGTGCCGATAGGCATTTCTGATGTGGTTGCCGATAGGCATTTCAAATATAGGTGCTGATAGGCATTTCAGATGTAGTTTTCGATAGGCATTTCAAAAATAGGTGCCGATAGGCATTTCAGATATAGGTGCCGATAGGCACTTCAGATATAGTTGCCGATTGGCATTTTAAAAATAGGTGCCGATAGGCATTTCAGATATTGAAGCCGATAGGCATTTCAAATATAGGTGCCGATAGGCATTCCAGATATGGTTGCCGATAGGCATTTCAAATATAGGTGCTGATAGGCATTTCAGATGTAGTTTCCGATAGGCATTTCAAAAATAGGTGCCGATAGGCATTTCAGATATAGGTGCCGATAGGCATTTCAGATATAGTTGCCGATTGGCATTTTAAAAATAGGTGCCGATAGGCATTTCAAATATAGAAGCCGATAGGCATTTCAAATATAGGTGCCGATAGGCATTCCAGATATGGTTGCCGATAGGTATTTCAAATATAGGTGCTGATAGGCATTTCAGATATAGTTGGCGATTGGCATTTTAAAAATAGGTGGCGATAAGCATTTTAGATATAGAAGCCGATAGGCATTTCAAATATAGGTGCCGATCGGCATTCCAGATATGGTTGCCGATAGGAATTTCAAATATAGGTGCTGATAGGCATTTCAGATGTAGTTTCCGATAGGCATTTCAAAAATAGGTGCCGATAGGCATTTCAGATATAGGTGCCGATAGGCATTTCAGATATAGTTGCCGATTGGCATTTTAAAAATAGGTGCCGATAGGCATTTCAGATATAGAAGCCGATAGGCATTTCAAATATAGGTGCTGATAGGCATTCCAGATATGGTTGCCGAAAGGCATTTCAAATATAGGTGCTGATAGGCATTTCAGATGTAGTTTCCGATAGGCATTTCAAAAATAGGTGCCGATAGACATTTCAAATATAGGTGCCGATAGGCATTTCAGATATAATTGCCGATTGGCATTTTAAAAATAGGTGCCGATAGGCATTTCAGATATAGAAGCCGATAGGCATTTCAAATATAGGTGCCGATAGGCATTCCAGATATGGTTGCCGATAGGTATTTCAAATATAGGTGCTGATAGGCATTTCAGATATAGTTGGCGATTGGCATTTTAAAAATAGGTGTCGATAGTCATTTCAGATATAGAAGCCGATAGGCATTTCAAATATAGGTGCTTATAGGCATCCTAGATATGTTTGCCGATAGGAATTTCAAATATAGGTGCTGATAGGCATTTCAGATGTAGTTTCCGATAGGTATTTCAAAAATAGGTGCCGATAGGCATTTTAGATATAGGTGCCGATAGGCATTTCAGATATAGTTGCCGATTGGCATTTTAAAAATAGGTGTCGATAGGCATTTCAGATATAGAAGCCGATAGGCATTTCAAATATAGGTGCCGATAGGCATTCCAGATATGGTTGCCGATAGGCATTTCAAATATAGGTGCTGATAGGCATTCCAGATGTAGTTTCCGATAGGCATTTCAAAAATTGGTGCCGATAGGCATTTCAGATATAGGTGGTGATAGGCATTTCAGATATAGTTACCGATTGGCATTTTAAAAATAGGTGCCGATAGGCATTTCAGATATAGAAGCCGATAGGTATTTCAAATATAGGTGTCGATAGGCATTTCAGATATGGTCGCCGATAGGCATTTCAAATATAGGTGCTGATAGGCATTTCAGATGTAGTTTCCGATAGGCATTTCAAAAATAGGTGCCGATAGGCATTTCAGATATAGGTGCCGATAGGCATTTCAGATATAGTTGCCGATTGGCATTTTAAAAATAGGTGCCGATAGGCATTTCAGATATAGAAGCCGATAGGCATTTCAAATGTAGGTGCCGATAGGCATTCCAGATATGGTTGCCGATAGGCATTTCAAATATAGGTGCTGATAGGCATTTCAGATGTATTTTCCGATAGGCATTTCAAAAATAGGTGCCGATAGGCATTTCAGTTATAGGTGCCGATAGGCATTTCAGATATAGTTGCCAATTGGCATTTTAAAAATAGGTGCCGATAGGCATTTTAGATATAGAAGCCGATAGGCATTTCAAATATAGGTGCCGATAGGCATTCCAGATATGGTTGCCGATAAGCATTTCAAGTATAGGTGCTGATAGGCATTTTAGATGTAGTTTCCGATAGGCATTTCAAAAATTGATGCCGATAGGCATTTCAGATATAGGTGCCGATAGGCATTTCAGATATAGTTGCCGATTGGCTTTTTAAAAACAGGTGCCGATAGGCATTTCAGATATTGAAGTCGATAGGTATTTCAAATATAGGTGTCGATAGGCTTTTCAGATATGGTTGCCGATAGGCATTTCAAATATAGGAGCAGATAGGCATTTCAGATGTAGTTTTCGAAAGGCATTTCAAAAATAGGTGCCGATAGGCATTTCAGAAAGAGGTGCCGATAGGCATTTCAGATATAGGTGCCGATAGGCATTTCAGATTTAGTTGCCGACTGGCACTTTGAAAATAGGTGCCGATAGGCATTTTAGATGTAGTTTCCGATAGGCATTTCAAAAATAGGTGCCGATAGGCATTTCAGATATAGGTGCCGTTAGGCATATCAGATATAGTTGCCGATAGGCATTTAAAATATAGGTGCCGATAGGCATTTCGTATATAGGTGTCGATAGGCATTTCAGATATAAATGCCGAAAGGCATTTCAGATATAGGTACCGATAGGCATTTCTGATGTGGTTGCCGATAGGCATTTCAAATATAGGTGCTGATAGGCATTTCAGATGTGTTTTCGATAGGCATTTCAAAAATAGGTGCCGATAGGCATTTCAGATATAGGTGCCGATAGGCAGTAGATGATAATAGGTATGTCCTGGATCAACCGATTTGATGACGTTTCAGGTCGCAGAATCGCCCATTTTTGCCCCCACCACTTTTTAATAATTTGTGCAATATTTGCATGGTGGTCGTCGACGACGACTCTCTCGACGTTCTTCGTTAATAGCCCCCTACTCCACCGCCCCCTCTTCCGCCCCATCCGACGACAAGAGTTCGTCGAGACGTTGCAACGGGGTTATTTTTTTACTGATGCGTTTGAATGGTATATTGTAGTTTATTGCAAAAGATAACCCCAGGTGGGTATGCAATCTGCAATACATGAGCTAGAGAGTTGTCTTCGATATTTTAATCGCCTACAACGTAGGCAGCCCGCACAGCTTTTTTTTCATGACAGAGCCAGTGTGTTTTCGAACTCGGGACTTTTAGGTCGGCCGTCCAACACTCTACCACAGAGCCATCGCACCGTATTGCCCAAGCGTCGTTAAAACATGTATATATAAAACACGTTGCGTTACACAGAAACACGTCGCTTCTATGATCATTTAAGGTTGATTGAATACAAGCAAAAATGTGGTTACAGGGTGTTTTTTAATACTGCGCTGCCTTGTTATCAAGTACAATATGTGATGCGTTATAATTGGAATTTATTACAATAGGTTATAATAATAAGCATGTATTTTATTTATATCAAATTTTCTTATTTTATTTTAAAACCTCATATTATTATAAAAATCTTCCTAGTAGCTTTTTTATAGGTTCAGACAGGAATAAATTCTAGAGGTTAGATAAAAGAATATTACTTCTATAATAATATTGTCCTCGCAATAAGTTTTATTAATTTGTTAGCTTTGCACCTCTCCAAACTGTTCACTTTTACAATACATCACTCACGTACTATGCTATAAAACTGCAATGAGCTGTTATTTGTCAATAGCTAAACGTTGAGAAATTAAAAATTAATTACTACTCAATAATAAACCTGAAATAACAAATAACTTGCATAATTGTTTTAAACATAAAGTTTCTTTTATTTTATTACAATAAAAGTTTCAATTACGTCTACAAAATACATAACATGCAATTAAAACGGTACAAAAACATTATATTAGATGAGCTCTGAGCTCCGACAACTGGATTCATGAATCTGGAATGTAATTTAAACTTTCTAGCAAAATCAATAAGATCATTTATTTCTGACTCACTATTTGAGTCACTGCTACTCAAACTTTCCCCATCCTTGTCAACTGAACTATAGTATCTTCTTAACGAGTCAGCAGCTACAGTGGTGGCTGAAAAAATGACGTATAACCTTTCATTTCTCTTATACTTGTTATTTTATTTTCATGATGCGACAGCCGGTGTGGTTTATAAATCTGGAATATTATCTGATAGATTTATTTTTATCCGACTCAAAATAGTTAATCCGATATCGTACGCGTCGTTAGTGTTGGAACTTTTAAATCTTTCCATCATGATTCTAAGTAAATAAAAATATATTATCAACATAGTTTTTTGTTTTGAATTTTATTTTTTTCCATCATGATTCTATTTTTCCATCATGATTCTAAGTAAATAAAAATATATTGTCAACATAGTTTTTTGTTTTGAATTTTATTTAGTTATATTATGTAAATAGGAGAGATGGTTGGAAATAAATAATAACATAAAATGTTTGTATTTATATTACATTTTTATTTTAATGAACTAATAATTAACAATAGGCGCTCAAACTACGCCGAAAATAAGAATTGCATATAAAAGACGTAAAGTATCTTTCCATCGCATAGATCGAAAATCTGAAAAAAATAAAACAAACCGTTTTAGCATATTAATACTTACATTCAATTAATAATTCATTTTCATCCGACAAATTCATACATGATAATTTAACATTTTCATATATATATTATATTCGATAAATTAACTCCAGTAATTATAATAATTACTTGTAACAGGTTGGAACAGGTTGGGTTCGTTACAAAAAAATAATTAATGTAGTCAAGCACGTTTTTTTGGAGAAAACAAAAAACTAATTTTCACGGTCCTGTGAATGATTTTTAATAGTTAAAATTAACAGTATAACACATCTAGTAATTTGTTTCATCGAAATTTATTCACAAAACAAACTATTTCATCGAAATTTATTCACAAAACAAACTATTAAGTCTGTGGGTTTGTATTATACAATCACACATGAAATTATAAAATACATCAAATTATATCAATACAATCACACATGAAATTATAAAATACATCAAATTATATCAAAATATTGCAAAGTTCCGTCTTTTAGGCGCATTGTTCGGTGTTCCCACACTTGTGGTATTCGACTGTCGTCAGCAGTCATCGTATGCTCAATGACTGAGCTGACACCAGTGGCGGCGTCGATAGACATTATGTCTTGTTAAAACAGTTAAAATTAACAAAATAGGTATATCACTTCACACACTCGCTCTTCGACATGTACTACTAGGTCTGCCTCACGTCTTCCAGTCCAACGTTGATTTTTACACAAATAACGAACTCTAATACAAAAAAGAACTCGCTTTTAATTTAAACGAAATTCTTAATCATATTTTGAGTCCGCAACTTGTGCAGTTGCGGGGAATTTTATGTGCGGAGTTGCGGGGAATTTTATGTGCTAGTTGACATAATTATGTCAACTAGCACAAGTTGCGGGGAATTGAAAGTTGCTTCTACGTCTTTCAAATGCAATTCTTAATTTTGTGTAGTTTTGTGAGATGAGATACAATTCTTATTCGGCGTTAAGCACAGGTGAGATGAGATACAATTCTTATTCGGCGTTAAGCACAGGTGAGAGAGAGAGAGATTGTAGATTATAGACGCTCAGATGAGATACAATTCTTATTCGGCGTGTAATTCGGATACATACAATTTTTAATGATAAGGACGATGTTTGAGCTACCACCAGAAGGTGGTTGAGTTGACAGTCAGTCATGTATTAAAGAAAACTCGTTTATAGCTCTTCGCAGTAATATAGAAGTTTGCAATATAACTGTTCGCAGTAATATAGAAGTTTGCAATATAGCTCTTCGCAATAACATAGAAGTTTGCAAGTCAAAGTTTTAAAGGTTGGAAAAAATAAAAAAAGATATATTTTTCCGTAATAAAAGTAAAAGGAATAATTAAAAAAATGTACATACATATAAACCATGCACTGCATGCATGTAAACAAAATTTTTAAAATAAAAAAAGATATTTTTGGCTTGGAAGGGCATTTCCTCCCCTCCATGAATATGCTTATAGCGGCAATCCTCGCTTATACATACAATAAATTGTATAAAATGGAATTTTTTTAAAGATTGTATAAACAAAGAATAATTTTCACAATGTGCAAATTGTATTAAAAAATTAGGACACGAGGTTGTTACTAAATTATCAAAAAAGGAAAAAATACAATGCGAATAAATGTTTCGTGTTTTTTAGCAAAAAAAAAAATTTTAAACATCATCCAGAAAAAAATCGGTTAAATATGTTAAAAATAAAAATTTAATAAAATGTAAGCGATTTAAAAATATATAAATGTCTTTTCGATATAAACAAAACGTTTAATGTGATGATTAATCATTTATAATCAATATAATAATATAAACTAAAAGTTTATAACAACTTTTTCTAGAAAGATCAATATAATATTAATATAAACTAAAAAAAGTTTATAATGACTTTCCAGAAAGCTGTACTACCATCGGATGTGGGTATTGAAAGGACACTCTTAATACTAAAATAAATTTAAAAACAGATAAATAAAATAAGCAGTCAAAAATAATAATAAAATTTTTACCAGTTTTTATTTAATTATTACGACGGTTCCACCATTTAAAACTATAAGTTAATGAAGTAGCATATACGCTGGTCAACCTCTTTTATACGGTTTTAAGAGATTAAATCGCATCATATGATAAGTCATAGGTGGGTGTATAAGGATTTTAATACACACATTTAACCACATTTTAATAATCAACCGGATGTTCCAGCATACATTGTGTTATATGAAATTATTTACAGTGTCTCTTGTAGTAACTGAAGAGTAACAAGATATTTTTAACCGACACGTAATCGACAGATCCTGGGTTTGAATCCATTGTGAATAAATAATTTTTCAAACGTATAGCATTCTAAAAAACACATACAGATGTTTCTGTAATGCTGTATTATGTAAAAAAATAAGTGCAGTTTAATTAAATATTTTTATTCAATTAATTTCATTAATTTTATATTGTTTGCAATTTCCATATACAAAATGACGTATTATTTTCCATAATAGCATACGGCATAAAATCATACATTTATAGCGACCTTCGGATTAAGTTCGCATAATAAAGCCACACTGCCTGTATCAGCAAATACACTATATTGTCGGCAGGGTTTTGGCACTGCGACCCGGGTTTTTAATACTTAACATCAAGTGGGTTGTAAAAAAAATATTTTAGGATTTTTTGCATTGATCGCTATGTGAGGTTTAGAAATGATGTGTAAAATAAGCTATTGGACTTCAAATTATTATTTAGATAATAAGATATTTCAACATAATATATTGTAAATAATAAACTCTCAAAATAAAAATGCGACACTGGTATATTATATTTTGTAAACAAATAAAAAGCCGCACCTAGATTCTAAATGGTATGTATGTATTTAGTAAGGCTGTTTTTACACTAATTACATTAAATTAACAATTCAACACAAAACAATAGTTTATCCTAAATTTACGTAGGTTATCCATAGAATTAGCTACAGAACTAATTGTATGAGGGGTGGTAATTACAAATCTATCTGATAATTTGTTATGTCTTTTGTTATTTTAATGTTTTTTTTTAATCTCAAACATTTTTTTTGTAATGCAAGCCTATATTACATTTTTTTTAAATTACCCTATTTAAAATAATAACATCTTTTTTTAAATTGAATATTAATTCAATCTGTGTTTTTTTGTGTAAAACATATCCAAGTTAAACTTCAAAGTAAAAAGTTGAGGATCTCGTCTTATTTTTCACCGCGTGACCGCGGAACTAAAAAAGATATATTAAAAAACTATAGCTTTAGAGAGAAGTTATACATTACAGTTTTACGTATATGTGTAATGTCGCCTTCCTAGTGTGAAGGTACCTTTACAGATTTGTAATGACTATAAATATTGATGCGTTGAAAACAAGTTGGTAAAAATGAAAAAAACAATATTAACTTTGATTAGTATTCAAGTGATGTGTTAATGTAATATATATTGCAACAACAACACTGTCTATGAATTCTGATCACGAAAATCAGAAAAACAAAATCTTCTCTTATTATAGACTCTCCACACGTGCACATAACATACGATATAAAAAATAACCACTTCTGTAACGTTAAGTTCTCTTTGGTATGTCAGTTAAGTGTAGAAAATAGTCTATAATAGCGATGTGGTGATGTCTGCAGTGCGCTAAGCAAGGTTTCAATAACCAGAGAGAAAGTTTTTTTTACGTTTATTAAAAACGGACCGTAACCCATTTGCCAACATCAGATTATTGTGCACGAGGTCAGTGTTCAGTAAACGTTTTTTTGCTTCAAAGTTTTTTTGTATTAATACTGAAGTAAGTACCAAATTTATTATATATTAAATTATGCAATTATATCACCATAATATAAACATATAGAACTCTTTAATTTTTTATAGTATTACAAAGTTGAAAAAATCAATAGATATAATATCCGAGAAACATAAAAGCGATTAATAATTGATAGTTTCAATATTATTTACAGAGAAAATTAAAAAAAAAATGAGTGATATTTACCGTATTATTGAATAAGCAGTATGAATTACAAGAAAACGTGTTAACGTCGCAAACATCAAGTTTACGTTTCTGTGGTAATTCAGTTTGTTTACGTCGTTGTAAATAAATTTTCTTGCTGACAATTTTTCCTTTCCATCGATATTGTCTGCAGGCTGTGTTCACTCAGTATATTTCTATCAGAATTTGTATTTTTAAATCGTTCCCAGGTCACGGCAAGGCGCTTCGAGCGATTTTCATTTTTTGCAACCATGGAAACGTTTATATTTTAAATTGTAATCAATCTAGAGTTCACAAACTGTCATTCAAAAAATTGTTTTATCATTTATAAAATAATATTTGATATAAGAATGGGTCGTTATTGTGACGAACTGTGAAAAATCTCAAAGTACGATTATTTTACATGTCCTAAGCAATCACGAGGTAAGTTACACTTGTGATCTAAAAGCATTTATCATTTTCAATGTATTTTGTAAATTCCAGTAAATTCATACTGTTTAGCTACTATATTATAAGCTCCACGAAGTTTAAATTATAGCAATTTTTTAATTTTACAAATGAGATAAGTCTTAAATGAGTTATTGAGAATATTGAAACAAATATAACAATCAAATATAGACAATAAATGTGATTATCTTTCAAACCATCGATTATCTAAGTTGTTCGTTCTTTTATTTAGGTTTTAGAAGAAAGTTCGAAAGGAAGCGACACCAAAAGGATAGTCGATTTATCACCAAAAGGCTCGCTATTATTACAAAGTCGCCAGAGGCATGCTAAAAACCGCCAGAAAAATCGACTTGAGTAGGTACAGGAGATAATCATAAACGCATAGAACTTCTATGCGTTTATGATTATTTATGATTATCTATGATAGAAGCCTTAATACGACCAGGTACTCAGTGCACAAGCGTTTATTCGGTGTGTAATGAAGTAATTGTGTTATTTAAAATAAACTGACGTTTATTCTGATAGCACAACTTTGCAAGTATTTTTACATAAGGACTTATGTAAGTAAAGTAAATAATATATTAAGAGAATTAGATTTGCTAACGATAATATTAAAAAACTAGATTTAAAAAATATTCTATTAGAAATAGTAAGTTTTCAAAAAACTTACTATTTCAATCTTCATATTTTTTTAATTTGAATTTTGCGGTACCAGTAAAATAGCATCAGCAGCGCCACTTGCACTGGTGACCTGGGACAGAACAAAAATGTAAAATTTGACCTTGAACGTCAAGTCTATAAAATTATCTAATCTATGATTATCTGTAAGGGTTTTTCTAAAATTGGATAATACCAACTATTAAAATGGTGCGGTGTTGTAACGCTTTCCTGAATAAAAAAACAAGAATTATTTTAATCATTAAATAAAATAGAATTAAATTGGAAATTTACAAACGTATGCATCTGTCCCCCTATTTTTTTACTTTAATTTTTGGAATGATTTGTGACGATGATCAGTGACAAAAAATTAAAAGTTTTTTATTTTTTTTAAATTTAAATTCAAGGTACAGTCACAAACAATAGTTATTTTACAATTTTCACTTATATTTGTTGACATTGCGTAAATCGTTGTTTGACCGATCTATACCAATGTATAAAGATCTATGATCTTAAGTGTCAGAAGTTAAAAAAGATGGCGAATACGCGCTATGACGACAGTCATAACAGGGGTAAATATAATTTTGATAATAATTGTAAAGTTGATAAATAAAACTGCTAAAAATAAAAACATTATTTTTCCTTTCATAATAAAAATAAATAATATAATAACAATATTGAGATTTTTATGTTAATATTATTAAAATGATCACTAAATTTTATTCTTTTAGAAAACTTAATATCAAAATGTTATTAACTTTTGTTTCCGATTGTATCGACAAATCATCCTTAAATTGATTTTTTAAAGAACGAAGCTTTTAGATGTCTAGAGAAAAATTAGATTTGTACAAATTATGATTTTTTAGACAAATTAATTACTTTTACGTGGCTGCTTTTTTTTTAAATTTTAACACATAATATCAACTAAGATTTATTTTCTATTTTTTTCTATTTTTTCAGAATTTAAAATGTTTAAATGTGGAAATTGTGACAAATTGTTCTCACATTATGAGAGTCTCTTCAGGCACAAAAAAGTGTGCGGAAAACTTTACAGCTATAATCATCTTTGTGAAAAATGCGGCATTTTAATGTCAGATGGGCTTGCAGAACATTCTTGCTTGACATTTTTAAAACGTAAAACTTTGCTCAACTTCAACTCCGAATCCAATAAAAAATGTAAAGTACTTAAACAGGAAGAAACTTGTAACAGTGAAAATATAAAATGTACTTCTCTCACACAAAATGCTGATAATGATAAATTATGTGAGATTTGTAATATATTTGTAAAAAATATGTTCGCACATATGCGTAGCAAAGCGCACAAAGCTAATTTTATAGCTTGCGATTCTTTTAACAACGACTCGAATATACGTATTTTGCAAACAGCTTTCAAATCTAGAATTGCTAGCTATCAAATATCTGATTCCAACCATTTTGCGTGTATAGATGATTTTATGACTGAAATAAAACGCAAATTTTCAAATGTAATTATCAGTTATATTATTCAACATAATGCTGTTAAAATAAACGTGGAACTATTTGCTATTTATGAAAAGAATGTTAATGATGAATCTATAAGCGATATAAAGTCATTCAACACAAAGAACCGCATAGTAACAATATCGGATAATATTAAGGATGTTTTTGAAAAGTTCACTTCTGAAGTAAGGACTCAAAGCCAAGAATTTGAGGGTGCAGGTTCGGGTTGGTCGTTGAAAAAAGTGCTTTTCTTAGAGGTGTATATCAATAAATATACACCGCTAAGAGGATCAATGCATATAGATTTACCTAAAGATATTAAAGCTCGGCATGCGGTTTTAAATCTTCAAAATGCAGATGAATTCTGCTTTAAGTGGGCTATATTATCAGCTCTATATCCGGCGAAGGATAATGCTAGAAGAATATCTAAATACTTACAGTATTCTGATACACTTAATTTTGCCGACATCGAGTTTCCTGTATCAATAAAAGATATTTCCAAGTTTGAACGGTTAAATAAAATTAGCGTAAATGTTTGGGGCATTGAGGGAGAAAATGGAAAGTCTAAAATTGTCGGCCCACTCCATCATACGAAAAAGCGTCTATCAACACATGTTAATTTGCTGTACATTACCGACGGACAACTTGAACATTTTTGTTGGATAAAAAACATGTCAAAACTTTTATCGTCGCAACTCTCTAAGCACACTGAGGTTAAAAATATCTGCGATGGATGCTTAGCTTATTTTCAAACCGGTGCTAAATTAGAACGCCATCAACGCGAAGATTGTGGTCACGTGAGCGTCATTCTGCCTAAAGAGGGTGAAAACATGCTTAAATTTAAAAATTATGCTAAGCAACTTAATGTTCCATATGTGATTTATGCCGATTTTGAGGCAATTTTAAAACCAATCAGCACGTGCAATCCCAGCCCAGATAATTCTTATACGATGGATGTAAATTTACACGAAGCGCATAGTTACGGATACTACATTCATTGCTCATTCGATGAGAGTCAGTCGCGATATGTTTCATATCGCGGTAAAAACTGTACAGACACGTTTATGCGCATGATATATACCGAAGCTGAACATATCTCAAAAGTGTTGAACACCGTTGAACCTATGCGTATATCTAACGAAGAGGAATTATTATTTCAAACGAGTTCACTATGTCACATCTGCAGCGGAAAACTTGATGAAGATAGAGTTAGAGATCACTGCCATCTTACCGGCAAATTCAGAGGCCCGGCGCATAATGAATGTAATATTAATTATAAACTTCCGAAGTTTATACCCGTTGTGTTGCATAATCTGTCAAACTACGATGGACACTTGATAGTTCCAGCCTTAGGACTTGATAATGGTAAAATTAATGTTATTCCCGAAAATAAGCAAAAATACATTTCATTCTCCAAACGTATTGGTAATGGCATCGAGCTTCGCTTCATCGACTCACTCCGTTTTATGACATCCAGTTTGGAAAAGTTAGCTTCAAATCTACCACCGGAATTAAAACACATTACCAGACGAAATTTTCCAGCAGATGAGCATTTTAATCAGGTTACTGTTAAGGGTGTATATCCGTATGAATACACAGATTCTTGGGAAAGACTTGAAGAATCTGAACTACCAGCGATCGAGAAGTTTCACTCTAAGTTGACCGATTCTAACATTACGCCTGAAGAGTATGAGCGGGCTAAGAAAGTCTGGACGTCGTTTGACTGTAAAACGCTTGGCGAGTACAGCGATTTGTACTTGAAAACCGATGTCCTGCTTCTAGCTGACGTTTTTGAGAATTTTCGTCACGTATGTTACGAAGCATACGGGCTCGATCCGCTCCAATACTATACGGCCCCAGGCCTTAGCTGGGACGCTATGCTGAAATATACCCATATCCAATTGGAATTGTTGACAGATATAGATATGCTACATTTTGTTAAGAAAGGTATACGTGGCGGTATCGCGCAGTGTTCGGGGCATCGGGCTGTTGCCAACAATAAATATCTTGACAATTACAATCCTGAGAAGCTGAGCAATTATATTATTTACTTGGACGCAAATAACCTAGTAAGCTAATACTTATATAATACTTATATAATTAATACTTATATGATATAACACATGTTTTTAACACCTATTTTTTTTTCTTTTTTTCATTGAAGTATGGATACGCCATGTCTCTAAATCTTCCAACCGGTGGTTTTCGATGGTTAGATAAAAGTGAGGTTGATGCATTTGATGTCAACGCCGTATCATCTACAAGCGACGAAGGTTATTTTCTCGAGGTGGATCTCAAATATCCTAAACATTTACACGATCTCCATCGTGATTTACCGTTTTGTGTTGAAAATTTAATCCCCCCAGAAGCTACAACAAAAAACTCAAAGCTAATTCCAAACGTTATGGATAAATCGAAATACGTTATACATATTCGAAATCTTCAGCAGGCTTTAAAACATGGTCTAGTGTTGGAGAAAACACATCGCGTGCTTCGATTTAATCAGTCGCCGTGGCTGAAGTCGTATATTGAGCTAAACACAACGATGCGGACGAACGCTTGCAACGATTTTGAAAAGGATTTTTTTAAACTGATGAATAATTCGGTCTTTGGTAGGTTTTTTTAATTAATTCAACTTCATACTATACTATAGTGACATGATTATATTTTCTATTCAATTCTAGGAAAAACTATGGAATCTGTCGACAAAAGACTTGATGTACGCATTGTCTCAAAATGGGAGAACGTTGGTAAAAGGTTAGGTGCTAGAGCGCTCATCGCACGACCAAATTTTCATTCGCTTACCATTTTTAAAGATGAGCTGGTTGCAATACAACTAAATAAATTAAAAGTTAAATATGATAAACCTATTTATATTGGCTTTACTGTCCTCGAGCTATCTAAGGAACTTATGTATGAATTCCATCATGAAAAAATGATTCCTCTGTATGGTGATTGTTTAGAACTATTATACTTTGACACAGACGGACTAATTTATAATATTTATACCGACGATGTATATGCGGATATGAAGGCCCACATCCATTTGTACGACACTTCAGACTATGCTTTGAATAATCCTTATAGCATACCTCGAGTCAATAAAAAAGTCTTGGGAAAAATGAAAGATGAGCTAAGGGGGCGGCGTGCTTGCGAATATAATGGCGTATGTGCAAAAACTTACAGTATTGTTATCGAAGGAGAAACTGAGATCAAGAAAGCTAAAGGTGTTAAAAAATCCACTGTTGCTAATCACCTATCTAGGCAGGACTATCGCGCATGCGTCTTAAATAAAAAGGAGGCATTACGCGTAATGTATACATTTAAAACTACCAAACACGAAGTACGAACATGCAAATTGAAAAAAGTTGCTCTAAGTGCCAGGGCTGACGATAAACGGTTCCAACTCCCAGGATTGACTAAAACGCTGCCTTGGGGGCATCATCGTATACAGCAGGCTGAATTTCTCGGTGCATTAGATCTATGTTATGATAAGCGTAAATAGGTAATTATTTTTTTCCTATAAATATCGATAGATTTCTAAATTTTGATTCATTCGAAGCGTAAATAGGTAATTATTTTTTTCCTATAAATATCGATAGATTTCTAAATTTTGATTCATTCGCTATCTTTTAGTGGAGGAGGGTGGTATATTACTCAACATCAATTTTCACTTTTTGAAAAACATATTTTGAGTTTTTTGAAAAAATTAAAGTACATCAGCTATATACTAAATATGTTTAAATGTCAAGAATGTTATAAATCCTTTAATAATGAAAGCTGCTATAAAACTCACACAATTTCGTGTAGTGGTAGTAATAGTCGATGCCAAAGCTGTAATAAAATTTTTATGTGGTCTGATGCTTTAAAAAATCATAAATGTTCAAAAATGTCGTGTTATAAGCGTGAAATTGACACTGCTGACGATTTACTAAATCGTACATGCTTAGATCGCCCCTCTAACGTCACAGGGAGTGGACTGAAAAACAGTTTAGATAATAATACATCTTGTCATAATAATAAATTATTTTATTGTAGAAAATGCGACGTTTCTACTGCTATAAGAAACAAGATCTCTCATAAAAAAAGTTTATTGCATAAACAAGGAACAATTATATCGACAATTTATACCGATGACGATTTGAGGATAAATATTGTAGAACTTGAATCTACATTTAAAAAGCGCATTGCGACCTATCGCGTGTATAATGAAGCTAGAGAATTTACTAGCGTTAATGATTATATGACATCAGTTAAAAGGATAGTGATACAGCTTATTCAAAATAAAATAGATAAACTTGTGGCGATAAAAATTAATTTTGAGCTTTTTGCACAATACATATTGCAAAAGCCTTCTACTGATCAGGAAATTGTTGGCGATATAAAGTCTTTTAACACCAGGTTTGAAGTAATAAATAAGTTTTCAAATCTTTCAGAAATATATAATCGTTACAGCTCGAAAATTGAAGCAAAAAGTCAGCAATTTCAAGAGCGAGATAGCGGATGGGCTTTATCGAAACTGTTATTCCTAGAGATCAATATTAATGAATATAATCCAATTAAAAATATTTAAATTATACTTTAATAATATATTTTTTCAGATTTAACGCTAATAATATTCTTTTTTCAGACTCTAATTACTCTTATTTACTCTTATTGTAGGTTTTTACCACTAGGTTTGAAGTAATAAACGTGTTTTTTAAATGTTTCAGAAAAATATGATTTGTCGTTACAGCTCAAAGATTGAAGCAAAAAAAGTTATGAATTTCAAGAGCAAGATAGCGGATGGGCTTTATCGAAACTATTATTGCGGATACTTTTTTTATATTTAAAAACGCCTTTTTTACAGGATTTTATGTTTATGTCAACTGCAATTTTTTTAACTATAAACTATTGGAGATTTCATAAAAGAGTCTTTCGTAATTATTAGTATTAAAATTAACTATTTTTTATCCATATTAATCTTTTGAACCCTAAATCCTTTTTTCTCCCTATGCGCGTTGGATCTCTAAGGTGCATAAATCCTATCCCAGCATAGGAATGTGATACTTGCTCGTTAGTCTATGCCGCATAGTTGAACAAATCTCACGCGGATAGGGGTGTATAATGCCTACGTCATTCGATTATCCGCGAGAGATTTTTCCAACTAGCAAAATCACAACACGCGTAATTATGTAACCTCTTTTTTTACACAATCTAAAAAATATGTTTTTTTTATAGGTTCTATAAGTCCGATGACGTATGACCAGCTGTGCTGTTTGTGCAAGTTTGTGCACAGGCAGATCTAGCTGTTTCTGTTCGAATCCCGGCGGGTAGATGCGGTGTATCTTTCGCCGAGAAAACGGTAATTCCTGTACCGGCCATCTTGATTGAGGTTTTCCATGGTTTCCCTCAATTAATTCCAGATAAATATCGAGATGGTTCCTTATTCGAGGCCATGGCCGATTACCTACCAAAACTCCTAGCTCAAAATTGCCTATCCTATCCTAATTTCCTGTAATTCCTTCATTCACCCATTATTAATAATATAATAATAAGATAATGTAAGTTTTTTATTTCATATTTTCATTTTTTGTATGTTTTTATGCATGTTTTAAATATTGTTACACCCCTGTAATATAATCAAACACTTACTATTTTTAGAAAGCGATATGCAACCAAAATAAAGATGATTGTAGTCCCCAAATACAAAATTTAACAATATACTTACTTGGTTAGTTAATATTTTGTTTAACCTATATCTGTTATAACCTATATCTATAAAGTATACCTAGATAATAGTGTAATTGTTTTAACCAATAAAATCTATTAAAGATAGTTGAATTTATAAAAAGTGTTATATATGTGTAGAAAACATTATGTAAATAGGAGAGATGGTTGGAAATGAATAATAACATTTTAAGTATTTTTTAAAATTGTATATATATTAATCATAAGTGTTACATGGTATTCAGTATTCAAATTATAATAAAATCAGTGAATATATAATTTATTTACAATGTATTAACTGTTTAAGTGTACAATATTTCTTGGAATTTCACATAATTCAGATCTATTTACGATGTAGTTAATCGTTACGCTTATTATTGTTAGATATTTTTTTTGAGAGAACGGGGTGACGCCGTTCCACTCTTATCTTTGCAAATTCAGTTTCGATTCAGTAGACTTATTCTTCTCTCTGACAAAAGCTTTTTGTTCGTTTATACATTTTAATTCGAGTTATATGTATTTTTTGAAAAAATTATTTGATCAAATCCCTTTTCCTGAGCTGTTGCACTATCGATTGAATTTCTTCTTTATGTTCCGATTTCGCACCCCCGACTTCATACAAGACCTTCAATCGTTCGATTAATATATTCGGGTCTTCGTAATCACTTTGAGAGTCGTGAGAGTCGTTATTGTCATCAGAATAATGTAAGGAAATCGACTCTTCACAGTTCACTTCCGGTTTCTCTTTATAGCAGTTAACTTGTTTTTTTACCGAATTTTCACCATCTCTTTTCTCGCATTTAGAGCGCAGAGGTTGAAATAGCTTGGAAATGATTTGTCTATACTTGAAACTTCCGTCACCGGAGATTTGTTCTGACGATCTATAGTTGCGTTTGTGAGCGCTGGTCAGAAGCAGAAGCGATTTATACAGCATCAAGTCCTTTGTATCATAATTTAGAGGTCTTCTATCAAAAAGTAGTTCCGCCAGACCGTCGGTTAGTTCAAACTTGCGATTTCCATCAATGATCAATACTTTGTTTATTATACGTACAGGTCTACAACCTAGCATAAACTTCATATCTTTATCATCGAATCTAACACAAAATCTGTCGACCCTGTGCCCATCATAGTACAGAACACAATCGTCGTTTCTTGATCTATCTCCCACTTTGTTTTGTTTTTCGCTCGACATTTTTCAGTCTGCAGTCAGACTAACACTGATTAAAAAACTCTTGATTCTAGCTATATATATAGACTGATTAGAAAAACTATCTCAAACGGAGTTCAAACAATGTCGAAACAGACGCAACACGGCTACCTAACAGGGTCGAAATAGATACAGAACAGAGGTCAAACAGAGTTAGAACAGAGGTCAAACAGTGTGTTAACTGATACAGGGTAGAAACCTAACAGGGTCGAAATAGATACAAGATAGGTGTATAAAAATATGAAAAATAAATGCTTCAAAAACAGTATTTACAGATTATTTATGACCTAACATGTATAGTCGAAACAAGTCTTTCATAATACATATTATCATATGCAAACTTTACAGGATGGTTCATCGCAATAGTACTTTAGTTGAGTAGTAATTAATTTTTAATTTCTCAACGTTTAGCTATTGACAAATAACAGCTCATTGCAGTTTTATAGCATAGTACGTGAGTGATGTATTGTAAAAGTGAACAGTTTGGAGAGGTGCAAAGCTAACAAATTAATAAAACTTATTGCGAGGACAATATTATTATAGAAGTAATATTCTTTTATCTAACCTCTAGAATTTATTCCTGTCTGAACCTATAAAAAAGCTACTAGGAAGATTTTTATAATAATATGAGGTTTTAAAATAAAATAAGAAAATTTGATATAAATAAAATACATGCTTATTATTATAACCTATTGTAATAAATTCCAATTATAACGCATCACATATTGTACTTGATAACAAGGCAGCGCAGTATTAAAAAACACCCTGTAACCACATTTTTGCTTGTATTCAATCAACCTTAAATGATCATAGAAGCGACGTGTTTCTGTGTAACGCAACGTGTTTTATATATACATGTTTTAACGACGCTTGGGCAATACGGTGCGATGGCTCTGTGGTAGAGTGTTGGACGGCCGACCTAAAAGTCCCGAGTTCGAAAACACACTGGCTCTGTCATGAAAAAAAAGCTGTGCGGGCTGCCTACGTTGTAGGCGATTAAAATATCGAAGACAACTCTCTAGCTCATGTATTGCAGATTGCATACCCACCTGGGGTTATCTTTTGCAATAAACTACAATATACCATTCAAACGCATCAGTAAAAAAATAACCCCGTTGCAACGTCTCGACGAACTCTTGTCGTCGGATGGGGCGGAAGAGGGGGCGGTGGAGTAGGGGGCTATTAACGAAGAACGTCGAGAGAGTCGTCGTCGACGACCACCATGCAAATATTGCACAAATTATTAAAAAGTGGTGGGGGCAAAAATGGGCGATTCTGCGACCTGAAACGTCATCAAATCGGTTGATCCAGGACATACCTATTATCATCTACTATAGGCACTTCAGATATAGTTGCCGATTGGCATTTTAAAAATAGGTGCCGATAGGCATTTCAGATATTGAAGCCGACAGGCATTTCAAATATAGGTGCCGATAGGCATTCCAGATATGGTTGCCGATAGACATTTCAAATATAGGTGCTGATAGGCATTTCAGATGTAGTTTCCGATAGGCATTTCAAAAATAGGTGCCGATAGGCATTTCAGATATAGGTGCCGATAGGCATTTCAGATATAGTTGCCGATTGGCATTTTAAAAATAGGTGCCGATAGGCATTTCAGATATAGAAGCCGATAGGCATTTCAAATATAGGTGCCGATAGGCATTCCAGATATGGTTGCCGATAGGCATTTTAAATATAGGTGCTGATAGGCATTTCAGATGTAGTTTCCGATAAGCATTTCAAAAATAGGTGCCGATGGGCATTTCAGATATAGGTGCCGATAGGCATTTCAGATATAGTTGCCAATTGGCATTTTAAAAATAAGTGTCGATAGGCATTTCAGATAGAGAAGCCGATAGGCATTTTAAATATAGGTGCCGATAGGCATTCCAGATATGGTTGCCGATAGGCATTTCAAATATAGGAGCAGATAGGCATTTCAGATGTAGTTTCCAAAAGGCATTTCAAAAATAGGTGCCAATAGGCATTTCAGATATAGGTGCCGATAGGCATTTCAGATATAGAAGCCGATAGGCATTTCAAATATAGGTGACGATAGGCATTCCCGATATGGTTGCCGATAGGCTATTCAAATATAAGTGCTGATAGGCATTTCAGATGTAGTTTCCGATAGGCATTTCAAAAATAGGTACCGATAGGCACTTCAGATATAGGTGCCGATTGGCATTTCAAAAATAGGTGCCGATAGGCATTTCAGATATAGGTGCCGATAGGCATATCAGATATAGTTGCCGATAGGCATTTCAAATATAGGTGCTGATAGGCATTTCAGATGTAGTTTTCGATAGGCATTTCAAAAATAGGTGCCGATAGGCATTTCAGATATAGGTGCCGATAGGCATTTCAGATATAGTTGCCGATTGGCATTTTAAATATAGGTGCCGATAGGCATTTCAGATATAGAAGCCGATAGGCATTTCAAATATAGGTGCTGATAGGCATTCCAGATATGGTTGCCGATAGGCATTTCAAATATAGGTGCTGATAGGCATTTCAGATGTAGTTTCCGATAGGCATTTCAAAAATTGGTGCCGATAAGCATTTCAGATATAGGTGCCGATAGGCATTTCAGATTTAAGTGCCGATTGGCACTTTAAAAATAGGTGCCGATAGGCATTTTAGATGTAGTTTCCGATAGGCATTTCAAAAATAGGTGCCGATAGGCATTTCAGATATAGGTGCCGATAGGCATATCAGATATAGTTGCCGATAGGCATTTAAAATATAGGTGCCGATAGGCATTTCGTATATAGGTGTCGATAGGCATTTCAGATATAAATGCCGAAAGGCATTTCAGATATAGGTGCCGATAGGTATTTCTGATGTGGTTGCCGATAGGCATTTCAAATATAGGTGCTGATAGGCATTTCAGATGTAGTTTCCGATAGGCAATTCAAAAATAGGTGCCGATAGGCATTTCAGATATCGGTGCCGATAGGCATTTCAGATATAGTTGCCGATCGGCATTTTAAAAATAGGTGCCGATAGGCATTTTAGATATAGAAGCCGATAGGCATTTCAAATATTGGTGCCGATAGGCATTCCAGATATGGTTGCCGATAGGTATTTCAAATATAGGTGCTGATAGGCATTTCAGATATAGTTGGCGATTGGCATTTTAAAAATAGGTGTCGATAGGCATTTCAGATATAGAAGCCGATAGGCATTTCAAATATAGGTGCCGATAGGCATTCCAGATATGGTTGCCGATAGGCATTTCAAATATAGGTGCTGATAGGCATTTCAGATGTAGTTTCCGATAGGCATTTCAAAAATAGGTGCCGATAGGCATTTCAGATATAGGTGCCGATAGGCATTTCGGATATAGTTGCCGATTGGCATTTTAAAAATAGGTGCCGATAGGCATTTCAGATATAGAAGCCGATAGGCATTTCAAATATAGGTGCCGATAGGCATTCCAGAAATGGTTGCCGATAGGCATTTCAAATATAGGTGCTGATAGGCATTCCAGATGTAGTTTACGATAGGCATTTCAAAAATTGGTGCCGATAGGCATTTCAGATATAGGTGCCGATAGGCATTTCAGATATAGTTACCGATTGGCATTTTAAAAATAGGTGCCGACAGGCATTTCAGATATAGAAGCCGATAGGTATTTCAAATATAGGTGTCGATAGGCATTTCAGATATGGTCGCCGATAGGCATTTCAAATATAGGAGCAGATAGGCATTTCAGATGTAGTTTCCGAAAGGCATTTCAAAAATAGGTGCCGATAGGCATTTCAGAAAGAGGTGCCGATAGGCATTTCAGATATAGGTGCCGATAGGCATTTCAGATTTAAGTGCCGATTGGCACTTTAAAAATAGGTGCCGATAGGCATTTTAGATGTAGTTTCCGATAGGCATTTCAAAAATAGGTGCCGATAGGCATTTCAGATATAGGTGCCGATAGGCATATCAGATATAGTTGCCGATAGGCATTTAAAATATAGGTGTCGATAGGCATTTCGTATATAGGTGTCGATAGGCATTTCAGATATAAATGCCGAAAGGCATTTCAGATATAGGTGCCGATAGGCATTTCTGATGTGGTTGCCGATAGGCATTTCAAATATAGGTGCTGATAGGCATTTCAGATGTAGTTTCCGATAGGCAATTCAAAAATAGGTGCCGATAGGCATTTCAGATATCGGTGCCGATAGGCATTTCAGATAGTTGCCGATCGGCATTTTAAAAATAGGTGCCGATAGGCATTTTAGATATAGAAGCGGATAGGCATTTCAAATATAGGTGCCGATAGGCATTCCAGATATGGTTGCCGATAGGTATTTCAAATATAGGTGCTGATAGGCATTTCAGATATAGTTGGCGATTGGCATTTTAAAAATAGGTGTCGATAGGCATTTCAGATATAGAAGCCGATAGGCATTTCAAATATAGGTGCCGATAGGCATTCCAGATATGGTTGCCGATAGGTATTTCAAATATAGGTGCTGATAGGCATTTCAGATATAGTTGCCGATTGGCATTTTAAAAATAGGTGCCGATAGGCATTTCAGATATAAAAGCCGATAGGCATTTCAAATATAGGTGCTGATAGGCATCCCAGATATGTTTGCCGATAGGAATTTCAAATATAGGTGCTGATGGGCATTTCAGATGTAGTTTCTGATAGGTATTTCAAAAATAGGTGCCGATAGGCATTTTAGATATAGGTGCCGATAGGCATTTCAGATATAGTTGCCGATTGGCATTTTAAAAATAGGTGTCGATAGGCATTTCAGATATAGAAGCCGATAGACATTTCAAATATAGGTGCCGATAGGCAATCCAGATATGGTTGCCGATAGGCATTTCAAATATAGGAGCAATAGGAATTCCAGATGTAGTTTCCGATAGGCATTTCAAAAATTGGTGCCAAAAGGCATTTCAGATATAGGTGGCGATAGGCATTTCAGATATAGTTACCGATTAGCATTTTAAAAATATGTGCCGATAGGCATTTCAGATATAGAAGCCGATAGGTATTTCAAATATAGGTGTCGATAGGCATTTCAGATATGGTCGCCGATAGGCATTTCAAATACAGGTGCTGATAGGCATTTCAGATGTAGTTTCCGATAGGCATTTCAAAAATAGGTGCCGATAGGCATTTCAGATATAGGTGCCGATAGGCATTTCAGATATAGTTGCCGATTGGCATTTTAAAAACAGGTGCCGATAGGCATTTCAGATATTGAAGCCGATAGGTATTTCAAATATAGGTGTCGATAGGCTTTTCAGATATGGTTGCCGATAGGCATTTCAAATATAGGACCAGATAGGCATTTCAGATGTAGTTTTCGAAAGGCATTTCAAAAATAGGTGCCGATAGGCATTTCAGAAAGAGGTGCCGATAGGCATTTCAGATATAGGTGCCGATAGGCATTTCAGATTTAGTTGCCGACTGGCACTTTGAAAATAGGTGCCGATAGGCATTTTAGATGTAGTTTCCGATAGGCATTTCAGATATAGGTGCCGATAGGCATTTCTGATGTGGTTGCCGATAGGCATTTCAAATATAGGTGCTGATAGGCATTTCAGATGTAGTTTTCGATAGGCATTTCAAAAATAGGTGCCGATAGGCATTTCAGATATTAGTGCCGATAGGCACTTCAGATATAGTTGCCGATTGGCATTTTAAAAATATGTGCCGATAGGCATTTCAGATATTGAAGCCGATAGGCATTTCAAATATAGGTGCCGATAGGCATTCCAGTTATGGTTGCCGATAGACATTTCAAATATAGGTGCTGATAGGCATTTCAGATGTAGTTTCCGATAGGCATTTCAAAAATAGGTGCCGATAATCATTTCAGATATAGGTGCCGATAGGCATTTCAGATATAGTTGCCGATTGGCATTTTAAAAATAGGTGCCGATAGGCATTTCAGATATAGAAGCCGATAGGCATTTCAAATATAGGTGCCGATAGGCATTCCAGATATGGTTACCGATAGGTATTTCAAATATAGGTGCTGATAGGCATTTCAGATATAGCTGGCGATTGGCATTTTAAAAATAGGTGTCGATAGGCATTTCAGATATAGAAGCCGATAGGCATTTCAAATATAGGTGCCGATAGGCATTCCAGATATGGTTGCCGATAGGCATTTCAGATATAGTTGCCGATTGGCATTTTAAAAATAGGTGCCGATAGGCATTTCAGATATAGATGCCGATAGGCATTTCAAATATAGGTGCCGATAAGCATTCCATATATGGTTGCCGATAGGCATTTCAAATATTGGTGCTGATAGGCATTTCAGATATAGTTTCCGATAGGCATTTCAAAAATTGGTGCCGATAGGCATTTCAGATATAGGTGCCGATAGGCATTTCAGATATAGTTGCCGATTGGCATTTTAAAAATAGGTGCCGATACGCATTTCAGATATAGAAGCCGATAGGTATTTCAAATATAGGTGTCGATAGGCATTTCAGATATGGTGTCCGATAGGCATTTCAAATATAGGTGCTGATAGGCATTTCAGATGTAGTTTCCGATAGGCATTTCAAAAATAGGTGCCGATAGGCATTTCAGATATAGGTGCCGATAGGCATTTCAGATTAGTTGCCGATTGGCATTTTAAAAATAGGTGCCGATAGGCATTTCAGATATAGAAGCCGATAGGCATTTCAAAAATAGGTGCCGATAGGCATTCCAGATATGGTTGCCGATAGGCATTTTAAATATAGGTGCTTATAGGCATTTCAGATGTAGTTTTTGATAGGCATTTTAAAAATAGGTGCCGATGGGCATTTCAGATATAGGTGCCGATAGGCATTTCAGATATAGTTGCCAATTGGCATTTTAAAAATAAGTGTCGATAGGCATTTCAGATAGAGAAGCCGATAGGCATTTCAAATATAGGTGCCGATATGCATTCCCGATATGGTTGCCGATAGGCTATTCAAATATAAGTGCTGATAAGCATTTCAGATGTGGTTTCCGATAGGAATTTCAAAAATAGGTACCGATAGGCATTTCAGATATAGTTGCCGATTGGCATTTTAAAAATAGATGCCGATAGGCATTTCAGATATAGTTGCCGATTGGCATTTCAAAAATAGGTGCCGATAGGCATTTCAGATATAGGTGCCGATAGGCATATCAGATATAGTTGCCGATAGGCATTTCAAATATAGGTGCTGATAGGCATTTCAGAAGTAGTTTTCGATAGGCATTTCAAAAATTGGTGCCGATAGGCATTTCAGATATAGGTGCCGATAGGCATTTCAGATATAGTTGCCGATTGGCATTTTAAATATAGGTGCCGATAGGCATTTCAGATATAGAAGCCGATAGGCATTTCAAATATAGGTGCTGATAGGCATTCCAGATATGGTTGCCGATAGGCATTTCAAATATAGGTGCTGATAGGCATTTCAGATGTAGTTTCCGATAGGCATTTCAAAAATAGGTGCCGATAGGCATTTCAGATATAGGTGCCGATAGGCATTTCAGATATAGTTGCCAATTGGCATTTTAAAAATAGGTGCCGATAGGCATTTCAGATATAGAAGCCGATAGGCATTTCAAATATAGGTACCGATAGGCATTCCAGATATGGTTGCCGATAGGCATTTCAAATATAGGTGCTGATAGGCATTTTAGATGTAGTTTCCGATAGGCATTTCAAAAATTGATGCCGATAGACATTTCAGATATAGGTGCCGATAGGCATTTCAGATATAGTTGCCGATTGGCATTTTAAAAACAGGTGCCGATAGGCATTTCAGATATAGAAGCCGATAGGTATTTCAATATAGGTGTCGATAGGCTTTTCAGATATGGTTGCCGATAGGCATTTCAAATATAGGAGCAGATAGGCATTTCAGATGTAGTTTCCGAAAGGCATTTCAAAAATAGGTGCCGATAGGCATTTCAGAAAGAGGTGCCGATAGGCATTTCAGATATAGGTGCTGATAGGCATTTCAGATTTAGTTGCCGATTGGCACTTTAAACATAGGTGCCGATAGGCATTTTAGATGTAGTTTCCGATAAGCATTTCAAAAATAGGTGCCGATAGGCATTTCAGATATAGGTGCCGATAGGCATATCAGATATAGTTGCCGATAGGCATTTAAAATATAGGTGCCGATAGGCATTTCGTATATAGGTGTCGATAGGCATTTCAGATATAAATGCCGAAAGGCATTTCAGATATAGTTGCCGATAGGCATTTCTGATGTGGTTGCCGATAGGCATTTCAAATATAGGTGCTGATAGGCATTTCAGATGTAGTTTTCGATAGGCATTTAAAAAATAGGTGCCGATAGGCATTTCAGATATAGGTGCCGATAGACACTTCAGATATAGTTGCCGATTGGCATTTTAAAAATAGGTGCCGATAGGCATTTCAGATATTGAAGCCGATAGGAATTTCAAAATATATATTTGCCGATAGGCATTCCAGATATGGTTGCCGATAGGCATTTCAAATATAGGTGCTGATAGACATTTCAGATGTAGTTTCCGATAGGCATTTCAAATATAGGTGCCGATAGGCATTCCAGATATGGTTGCCGCTAGGTATTTCAAATATAGGTGCTGATAGGCATTTCAGATGTAGTTTCCGATAGGCATTTCTAAAATTGGTGCCGATAGGCATTTCAGATATAGGTGCCGATAGGCATTTCAGATATAGTTGCCGATTGGCATTTTAAAAATAGGTGCCGATAGGCATTTTAGATATAGAAGCCGATAGGTATTTCAAATATAGGTGTCGATAGGCATTTCAGATATGGTTGCCGATAGGCATTTCAAATATTGGTGCTGATAGGCATTTCAGATGTAGTTTCCGATAGGCATTTCAAAAATAGGTGCCGATAGGCATTTCAAATATAGGTGCCGATAGGCATTTCAGATATAGTTGCCGATTGGCATTTTAAAAATAGGTGCCGATAGGCATTTCAGATATAGAAGCCGATAGACATTTCAAATATAGGTGCCGATAAGCATTCCAGATATGGTTGCCGATAGGCATTTCAAATATAGGTGCTGATAGGCATTTCAGATGTAGTTTCCGATAGGCATTTCAAAAATTGGTGCCGATAGGCATTTCAGATATAGGTGCCGATAGGCATTTTAGATATAGTTGCCGATTGGCATTGTAAAAATAGGTGCCGATACGCATTTCAGATATAAAAGCCGATAGGTATTTCAAATATAGGTGTCGATAGGCATTTCAGATATGGTTGCCGATAGGCATTTCAAATATAAGTGCTGATAGGCATTTCAGATGTAGTTTTTGATAGGCATTTCAAAAATAGGTGCCGATAGGCATTTCAGATATAGGTGCCGATAGGCATTTTAGATATAGTTGGCGATTGGCATTTTAAAAATAGGTGTCGATAGGCATTTCAGATATAGAAGCCGATAGGCATTTCAAATATAGGTGCCGATAGGCATTCCAGATATGGTTGCCGATAGGCATTTCAAATATAGGTGCTGATAGGCATTCCAGATGTAGTTTCCGATAGGCATTTCAAAAATTGGTGCCGATAGGCATTTCAGATATAGGTGCCGATAGGCATTTCAGATATAGTTACCGATTGGCATTTTAAAAATAGGTGCCGATAGGCATTTCAGATATAGAAGCCGATAGGTATTTCAAATATGGGTGTCGATAGGCATTTTAGATATGGTTGCCGATAGGCATTTCAAATATAAGTGCTGATAGGCATTTCAGATGTAGTTTTCGATAGGCATTTCAAAATTAGGTGCCGATAGGCATTTCAGATATAGGTGCCGATAGGCATTTCAGATATAGTTGCCGATTGGCATTTTAAAAATAGGTGCCGATAGGCATTTCAGATATAGAAGCCGATAGGCATTTCAAATATAGGTGCCGATAGGCATTCCAGATATGGTTGCCGATAGGCATTTTAAATATAGGTGCTGATAGGCATTTCAGATGTAGTTTCCGATAGGCATTTCAAAAATAGGTCCCGATGGGCATTTCAGATATAGGTGCCGATAGGCATTTCAGATATAGTTGCCAATTGGCATTTTAAAAATAATTGTCGATAGGCATTTCAGATAGAGAAGCCAATAGGCATTTTAAATATAGGTGCCGATAGGCATTCCAGATATGGTTGCCGATAGGCATTTCAAATATAGGTGCTGATAGGCATTTTAGATGTAGTTTCCGATAGGCATTTTTCAAAAATTGATGCCGATAGGCATTTCAGATATAGGTGCCGATAGACATTTCAGATATAGTTGCCGATAGGCATTTCAGATATAGTTGCCGATTGGCATTTTAAAAATAGGTGCCGATAGGCATTTCAGATATAGAAGCCGATAGGCATTTCAAATATAGGTGCCGATAGGCATTCCAGATATGGTTGCCGCTAGGTATTTCAAATATAGGTGCTGATAGGCATTTCAGATGTAGTTTCTGATAGGCATTTCTAAAATTGGTACCGATAGGCATTTCAGATATAGGTGCCGATAGGCATTTCAGATATAGTTGCCGATTGGCATTTTAAAAATAGGTGCCAATAGGCATTTTAGATATAGAAGCCGATAGGTATTTCAAATATAGGTGTCGATAGGCATTTCAGATATGGTTGCCGATAGGCATTTCAAATATTGGTGCTGATAGGCATTTCAGATGTAGTTTCCGATAGGCATTTCAAAAATAGGTGCCGATAGGCATTTCAGATATAGGTGCCGATAGGCACTTCAGATATAGTTGCCGATTGGCATTTTAAAAATAGGTGCCGATAGGCATTTCAGATATAGAAGCCGATAGGCATTTCAAATATAGGTGCCGATAGGCATCCCAGATATGGTTGCCTATAGGCATTTCAAATATAGGTGCTGATAGGCATTCCAGATGTAGTTTACGATAGGCATTTCAAAAATTGGTGCCGATAGGCATTTCAGATATAGGTGCCGATAGGCATTTCAGATATAGTTACCGATTGGCATTTTAAAAATAGGTGCCGACAGGCATTTCAGATATAGAAGCCGATAGGTATTTCAAATATAGGTGTCGATAGGCATTTCAGATATGGTCGCCGATAGGCATTTCAAATATAGGTGCTGATAGGCATTTCAGATGTAGTTTCCGATAGGCATTTCAAAAATAGGTGCCGATAGGCATTTCAGATATAGGTGCCGATAGGCATTTCAGATATAGTTGCCGATTGGCATTTTAAAAATAGGTGCCGATAGGCATTTCAGATATAGAAGCCGATAGGTATTTCAAATATAGGTGTCGATAGGCTTTTCAGATATGGTTGCCGATAGGCATTTCAAATATAGGAGCAGATAGGCATTTCAGATGTAGTTTCCGAAAGGCATTTCAAAAATAGGTGCCGATAGGCATTTCAGAAAGAGGTGCCGATAGGCATTTCAGATATAGGTGCCGATAGGCATTTCAGATTTAAGTGCCGATTGGCACTTTAAAAATAGGTGCCGATAGGCATTTTAGATGTAGTTTCCGATAGGCATTTCAAAAATAGGTGCCGATAGGCATTTCAGATATAGGTGCCGATAGGCATATCAGATATAGTTGCCGATAGGCATTTAAAATATAGGTGTCGATAGGCATTTCGTATATAGGTGTCGATAGGCATTTCAGATATAAATGCCGAAAGGCATTTCAGATATAGGTGCCGATAGGCATTTCTGATGTGGTTGCCGATAGGCATTTCAAATATAGGTGCTGATAGGCATTTCAGATATAGTTGCCGATTGGCATTTTAAAAATAGGTGCCGATAGGCATTTCAAATATAGGTGCTGATAGGCATCCCAGATATGTTTGCCGATAGGAATTTCAAATATAGGTGCTGATGGGCATTTCAGATGTAGTTTCCGATAGGTATTTCAAAAATAGGTGCCGATAGGCATTTTAGATATAGGTGCCGATAGGCATTTCAGATATAGTTGCCGATTGGCATTTTAAAAATAGGTGTCGATAGGCATTTCAGATATAGAAGCCGATAGGCATTTCAAATATAGGTGCCGATAGGCAATCCAGATATGGTTGCCGATAGGCATTTCAAATATAGGAGCAATAGGAATTCCAGATGTAGTTTCCGATAGGCATTTCAAAAATTGGTGCCGATAGGCATTTCAGATATAGAAGCCGATAGGTATTTCAAATATAGGTGTCGATAGGCATTTCAGATATGGTCGCCGATAGGCATTTCAAATACAGGTGCTGATAGGCATTTCAGATGTAGTTTCCGATAGGCATTTCAAAAATAGGTGCCGATAGGCATTTCAGATATAGGTGCCGATAGGCATTTCAGATATAGTTGCCGATTGGCATTTTAAAAACAGGTGCCGATAGGCATTTCAGATATTGAAGCCGATAGGTATTTCAAATATAGGTGTCGATAGGCTTTTAAGATATGGTTGCCGATAGGCATTTCAAATATAGGACCAGATAGGCATTTCAGATGTAGTTTTCGAAAGGCATTTCAAAAATAGGTGCCGATGGCATTTCAGAAAGAGGTGCCGATAGGCATTTCAGATATAGGTGCCGATAGGCATTTCAGATTTAGTTGCCGACTGGCACTTTGAAAATAGGTGCCGATAGGCATTTTAGATGTAGTTTCCGATAGGCATTTCAAAAATAGGTGCCGATAGGCATTTCAGATATAGGTGCCGATAGGCATTTCTGATGTGGTTGCCGATAGGCATTTCAAATATAGGTGCTGATAGGCATTTCAGATGTAGTTTTCGATAGGCATTTCAAAAATAGGTGCCGATAGGCATTTCAGATATAGGTGCCGATAGGCACTTCAGATATAGTTGCCGATTGGCATTTTAAAAATATGTGCCGATAGGCATTTCAGATATTGAAGCCGATAGGCATTTCAAATATAGGTGCCGATAGGCATTCCAGATATGGTTGCCAATAGACATTTCAAATATAGGTGCTGATAGGCATTTCAGATGTAGTTTCCGATAGGCATTTCAAAAATAGGTGCCGATAGGCATTTTATATATAGGTGCCGATAGGCATTTCAGATATAGAAGCCGATAGGCATTTCAAATATAGGTGCCGATAGGCATTCCAGATATGGTTGCCGATAGGTTTTTCAAATATAGGTGCTGATAGGCATTTCAGATATAGTTGGCGATTGGCATTTTAAAAATAGGTGTCGATAGGCATTTCAGATATAGAAGCCGATAGGCATTTCAAATATAGGTGCCGATAGGCATTCTAGATATGGTTGCCGATAGGCATTTCAGATATAGTTGCCGATTGGCATTTTAAAAATAGGTGCCGATAGGAATTTCAGATATAGAAGCCGATAGGCATTTCAAATATAGGTGCCGATAAGCATTCCATATATGGTTGCCGATAGGCATTTCAAATATAGGTGCTGATAGGCTTTTTAGATATAGTTTCCGATAGGCATTTCAAAAATTGGTGCCGATAGGCATTTTATATATAGGTGCCGATAGGCATTTCAGATATAGTTGCCGATTGGCATTTTAAAAATAGGTGCCGATACGCATTTCAGATATAGAAGCCGATAGGTATTTCAAATATAGGTGTCGATAGGCATTTCAGATATGGTGTCCGATAGGCATTTCAAATATAGGTGCTGATAGGCATTTCAGATGTAGTTTCCGATAGGCATTTCAAAAATAGGTGCCGATAGGCATTTCAGATATAGGTGCCGATAGGCATTTCAGATATAGTTGGCGATTGGCATTTTAAAAATAGGTGTCGATAGGCATTTCAGATATAGAAGCCGATAGGCATTTCAAATATAGGTCCCGATAGGCATTCCAGATATGTTTGCCGATAGACATTTCAAATATAGGTGCTGATACGCATTCCAGATGTAGTTTTCGATAGGCATTTCAAAAATTGGTGCCGATAGGCATTTCAGATATAGGTGCCGATAGGCATTTCAGATATAGTTACCGATTGGCATTTTAAAAATAGGTGCCGATAGGCATTTCAGATATAGAAGCCGATAGGTATTTCAAATATAGGTGTCGATAGGCATTTCAGATATGGTTGCCGATTAGCATTTCAAATATAAGTGCTGATAGGCATTTCAGCAGTAGTTTCCGATAGGCATTTCAAAAATAGGTGCCGATAGGCATTTCAGATATAGGTGCCGATAGGCATTTCAGATTAGTTGCCGATTGGCATTTTAAAAATAGGTGCCGATAGGCATTTCAGATATAGAAGCCGATAGGCATTTCAAAAATAGGTGCCGATAGGCATTCCAGATATGGTTGCCGATAGGCATTTTAAATATAGGTGCTTATAGGCATTTCAGATGTAGTTTTTGATAGGCATTTTAAAAATAGGTGCCGATGGGCATTTCAGATATAGGTGCCGATAGGCATTTCAGATATAGTTGCCAATTGGCATTTTAAAAATAAGTGTCGATAGGCATTTCAGATAGAGAAGCCGATAGGCATTTCAAATATAGGTGCCGATATGCATTACCGATATGGTTGCCGATAGGCTATTCAAATATAAGTGCTGATAAGCATTTCAGATGTGGTTTTCGATAGGAATTTCAAAAATAGGTACCGATAGGCATTTCAGATATAGTTGCCGATTGGCATTTTAAAAATAGGTGCCGATAGGCATTTCAGATATAGTTGCCGATTGGCATTTCAAAAATAGGTGCCGATAGGCATTTCAGATATAGGTGCCGATAGGCATATCAGATATAGTTGCCGATAGGCATTTCAAATATAGGTGCTGATAGGCATTTCAGAAGTAGTTTTCGATAGGCATTTCAAAAATAGGTGCCGATAGGCATTTCAGATATAGGTGCCGATAGGCATTTCAGATATAGTTGCCGATTGGCATTTTAAATATAGGTGCTGATAGGCATTCCAGATATGGTTGCCGATAGGCATTTCAAATATAGGTGCTGATAGGCATTTCAGATGTAGTTTCCGATAGGCATTTCAAAAATAGGTGCCGATAGGCATTTCAGATATAGGTGCCGATAGGCATTTCAGATATAGTTGCCAATTGGCATTTTAAAAATAGGTGCCGATAGGCATTTCAGATATAGAAGCCGATAGGCATTTCAAATATAGGTGCCGATAGGCATTCCAGATATGGTTGCCGATAGGCATTTCAAATATAGGTGCTGATAGGCATTTTAGATGTAGTTTCCGATAGGCATTTCAAATATTGATGCCGATAGGCATTTCAGATATAGGTGCCGATAGGCATTTCAGATATAGTTGCCGATTGGCATTTTAAAAACAGGTGCCGATAGGCATTTCAGATATAGAAGCCGATAGGTATTTCAAATATAGGTGTCGATAGGCTTTTCAGATATGGTTGCCGATAGGCATTTCAAATATAGGAGCAGATAGGCATTTCAGATGTAGTTTCCGAAAGGCATTTCAAAAATAGGGGCCGATAGGCATTTCAGAAAGAGGTGCCGATAGGCATTTCAGATATAGGTGCTGATAGGCATTTCAGATTTAGTTGCCGATTGGCACTTTAAAAATAGGTGCCGATAGGCATTTTAGATGTAGGTTCCGATAAGCATTTCAAAAATAGGTGCCGATAGGCATTTCAGATATAGGTGCCGATAGGCATATCAGATATAGTTGCCGATAGGCATTTAAAATATAGGTGCCGATAGGCATTTCGTATATAGGTGTCGATAGGCATTTCAGATATAAATGCCGAAAGGCATTTCAGATATAGTTGCTGATAGGCATTTCTGATGTGGTTGCCGATAGGCATTTCAAATATAGGTGCTGATAGGCATTTCAGATGTAGTTTTCGATAGGCATTTAAAAAATAGGTGCCGATAGGCATTTCAGATATAGGTGCCGATAGGCACTTCAGATATAGTTGCCGATTGGCATTTTTAAAATAGGTGCCGATAGGCATTTCAGATATTGAAGCCGATAGGCATTTCAAAATATATATTTGCCGATAGGCATTCCAGATATGGTTGCCGATAGGCATTTCAAATATAGGTGCTGATAGACATTTCAGATGTAGTTTCCGATAGGCATTTCAAATATAGGTGCCGATAGGCATTCCAGATATGGTTGCCGCTAGGTATTTCAAATATAGGTGCTGATAGGCATTTCAGATGTAGTTTCCGATAGGCATTTCTAAAATTGGTGCCGATAGGCATTTCAGATATAGGTGCCGATAGGCATTTCAGATATAGTTGCCGATTGGCATTTTAAAAATAGGTGCCGATAGGCATTTTAGATATAGAAGCCGATAGGTATTTCAAATATAGGTGTCGATAGGCATTTCAGATATGGTTGCCGATAGGCATTTCAAATATTGGTGCTGATAGGCATTTCAGATGTAGTTTCCGATAGGCATTTCAAAAATAGGTGCCGATAGGCATTTCAAATATAGGTGCCGATAGGCATTTCAGATATAGTTGCCGATTGGCATTTTAAAAATAGGTGCGGATAGGCATTTCAGATATAGAAGCCGATAGACATTTCAAATATAGGTGCCGATAAGCATTCCAGATATGGTTGCCGATAGGCATTTCAAATATAGGTGCTGATAGGCATTTCAGATGTAGTTTCCGATAGGCATTTCAAAAATTGGTGCCGATAGGCATTTTAGATATAGGTGCCGATAGGCATTTTAGATATAGTTGCCGATTGGCATTGTAAAAATAGGTGCCGATACGCATTTCAGATATAAAAGCCGATAGGTATTTCAAATATAGGTGTCGATAGGCATTTTAGATATGGTTGCCGATAGGCATTTCAAATATAGGTGCTGATAGGCATTTCAGATGTAGTTTTTGATAGGCATTTCAAAAGTAGGTGCCGATAGGCATTTCAGATATAGGTGCCGATAGGCATTTTAGATATAGTTGGCGATTGGCATTTTAAAAATAGGTGTCGATAGGCATTTCAGATATAGAAGCCGATAGGCATTTCAAATATAGGTGCCGATAGGCATTCCAGATATGGTTGCCGATAGGCATTTCAAATATAGGTGTTGATAGGCATTCCAGATGTAGTTTCCGATAGGCATTTCGAAAATTGGTGCCGATAGGCATTTCAGATATAGGTGCCGATAGGCATTTCAGATATAGTTACCGATTGGCATTTTAAAAATAGGTGCCGATAGGCATTTCAGATATAGAAGCCGATAGGTATTTCAAATATAGGTGTCGATAGGCATTTCAGATATGGTTGCCGATAGGCATTTCAAATATAAGTGCTGATAGGCATTTCAGATGTAGTTTTCGATAGGCATTTCAAAAATAGGTGCCGATAGGCATTTCAGATATAGGTGCCGATAGGCATTTCAGATATAGTTGCCGATTGGCATTTTAAAAATAGGTGCCGATAGGCATTTCAGATATAGAAGCCGATAGGCATTTCAAATATAGGTGCCGATAGGCATTCCAGATATGGTTGCCGATAGGCATTTTAAATATAGGTGCTGATAGGCATTTCAGATGTAGTTTCCGATAGGCATTTCAAAAATAGGTCCCGATGGGCATTTCAGATATAGGTGCCGATAGGCATTTCAGATATAGTTGCCAATTGGCATTTTAAAAATAATTGTCGATAGGCATTTCAGATAGAGAAGCCAATAGGCATTTTAAATATAGGTGCCGATAGGCATTCCAGATATGGTTGCCGATAGGCATTTCAAATATAGGTGCTGATAGGCATTTTAGATGTAGTTTCCGATAGGCATTTTTCAAAAATTGATGCCGATAGGCATGTCAGATATAGGTGCCGATAGACATTTCAGATATAGTTGCCGATAGGCATTTCAGATATAGTTGCCGATTGGCATTTTAAAAATAGGTGCCGATAGGCATTTCAGATATAGAAGCCGATAGGCATTTCAAATATAGGTGCCGATAGGCATTCCAGATATGGTTGCCGCTAGGTATTTCAAATATAGGTGCTGATAGGCATTTCAGATGTAGTTTCTGATAGGCATTTCTAAAATTGGTACCGATAGGCATTTCAGATATAGGTGCCAATAGGCATTTCAGATATAGTTGCCGATTGGCATTTTAAAAATAGGTGCCAATAGGCATTTTAGATATAGAAGCCGATAGGTATTTCAAATATAGGTGTCGATAGGCATTTCAGATATGGTTGCCGATAGGCATTTCAAATATTGGTGCTGATAGGCATTTCAGATGTAGTTTCCGATAGGCATTTCAAAAATAGGTGCCGATAGGCATTTCAGATATAGGTGCCGATAGGCACTTCAGATATAGTTGCCGATTGGCATTTTAAAAATAGGTGCCGATAGGCATTTCAGATATAGAAGCCGATAGGCATTTCAAATATAGGTGCCGATAGGCATCCCAGATATGGTTGCCGATAGGCATTTCAAATATAGGTGCTGATAGGCATTTCAGATGTAGTTTCCGATAGGCATTTCAAAAATAGGTGCCGATAGGCATTTCAGATATAGGTGCCTATAGGCATTTCAGATATAGTTGCCGATTGGCATTTTAAAAATAGGTGCCGATAGGCATTTCAGATATAGAAGCCGATAGGCATTTCAAATATAGGTGCTGATAGGCATTCCAGATATGGTTGCCGATAGGCATTTCAAATATAGGTGCTGATAGGCATTTCAGATGTAGTTTCCGAAAGGCATTTCAAAAATAGGTGCCGATAGGCATTTCAAATATAGGTGCCGATTAGCATTTCAGATATAGTTGCCGATTGGCATTTTAAAAATAGGTGCCGATAGGCATTTCAGATATAGAAGCCGATAGGCATTTCAAATATAGGTGCCGATAAGCATTCCAGATATGGTTGCCGATAGGCATTTCAAATATAGGTGCTGATAGGCATTTCAGATGTAGTTTCCGATAGGCATTTCAAAAATTGGTGCCGATAGCCATTTCAGATATAGGTGCCGATAGGCATTTCAGATATAGTTGCCGATTGGCATTTTAAAAATAGGTGCCGATACGCATTTCAGATATAGAAGCCGATAGGTATTTCAAATATAGGTGTCGATAGGCATTTCAGATATGGTTGCCGATAGGCATTTCAAATATAGGTGCTGATAGGCATTTCAGATGTAGTTTTTGATAGGCATTTCAAAAATAGGTGCCGATAGGCATTTTAGATATAGTTGGCGAATGGCATTTCAGATATAGTTACCGATTGGCATTTTAAAAATAGGTGCCGATAGGCATTTCAGATATAGAAGCCGATAGGTATTTCAAATATAGGTGTCGATAGGCATTTCAGATATGGTTGCCGATAGGCATTTCAAATATAAGTGCTGATAGGCATTTCAGATGTAGTTTCCGATAGGCATTTCAAAAATAGGTGCCGATAGGCATTTCAAATATAGGTGCCGATAGGCATTTCAGATATAGTTGCCGATTGGCATTTTAAAAATAGGTGCCGATAGGCATTTCAGATATAGAAGCCGATAGGCATTTCAAATATAGGTGCCGATAAGCATTCCAGATATGGTTGCCGATAGGCATTTCAAATGTAGGTGCTAATAGGCATTTCAGATGTAGTTTCCGATAGGCATTTCAAAAATTGGTGCCGATAGGCATTTCAGATATAGGTGCCAATAGGCATTTCAGATATAGTTGCCGATTGGCATTTTAAAAATAGGTGCCGATACGCATTTCAGATATAGAAGCCGATAGGCATTTCAAATATAGGTGCCGATAGGCATTCCAGATATGGTTGCCGATAGGCATTTTAAATATAGGTGCTGATAGGCATTTTAGATGTAGTTTCCGATAGGCATTTCAAAAATAGGTCCCGATGGGCATTTCAGATATAGGTGCCGATAGGCATTTCAGATACAGTTGCCAATTGGCATATAAAAAATAAGTGTCGATAGGCATTTCAGATAGAGAAGCCGATAGGTATTTCAAATATAGGTGTCGATAGGCATTTCAGATATGGTTGCCGATAGGCATTTCAAATATAGGAGCAGATAGGTATTTCAGATGTTGTTTCCGAAAGGCATTTCAAAAATAGGGGCCAATAGGCATTTCAGATATCAATGCCGATAGGCATTTCAGATATAGTTGCCGATTGGCATTTTAAAAATAGGTGCCGATAGGCATTTCAGATATAGAAGCCGATAGGCATTTCAAATATAGGTGCCGATATGCATTCCCGATATGGTTGCCGATAGGCTATTCAAATATAAGTGCTTATAGGCATTTCAGATGTAGTTTCCTATAGGCATTTCAAAAATAGGTACCGATAGGCATATCAGATATAGTTGCCGATTGGCATTTTAAAAATAGGTGCCGATAGGCATTTCAGATATAGTTGCCGATTGGCATTTCAAAAATAGGTGCCGATAGGCATTTCAAATATAGGTGTCGAGAGGCATTTCAGATATGGTTGCCGATAGGCATTTCAAATATAAGTGCTGATAGGCATTTCAGATGTAGTTTCCGATAGGCATTTCAAAAATAGGTGCCGATAGGCATTTCAAATATAGGTGCCGATAGGCATTTTAAAAATAGGTGCCGATAGGCATTTCAGATATAGAAGCCGATAGGCATTTCAAATATAGGTGCCGATAAGCATATCAGATATGGTTGCCGATAGGCATTTCAAATGTAGGTGCTGATAGGCATTTCAGATGTAGTTTCCGATATGCATTTCAAAAATTGGTGCCGATAGGCATTTCAGATATAGGTGCCAATAGGCATTTCAGATATAGTTGCCGATTGGCATTTTAAAAACAGGTGCCGATACGCATTTCAGATATAGAAGCCGATAGGCATTTCAAATATAGGTGCCGATAGGCATTCCAGATATGGTTGCCGATAGGCATTTTAAATATAGGTGCTGATAGGCATTTTAGATGTAGTTTCCGATAGGCATTTCAAAAATAGGTCCCGATGGGCATTTCAGATATAGGTGCCGATAGGCATTTCAGATATAGTTGCCAATTGGCATTTAAAAAATAAGTGTCGATAGGCATTTCAGATAGAGAAGCCGATAGGCATTTTAAATATAGGTGCCGATAGGCATTCCAGATATGGTTGCCGATAGGCATTTCAAATATAGGTGCTGATAGGCATTTTAGATGTAGTTTCCGATAGGCATTTCAAAAATTGATGCCGATAGGCATTTCAGATATAGGTGCCGATATGCATTCCCGATATGGTTGCCGATAGGCTATTCAAATATAGGTGCCGATTTCAGATATTTCAGATATAGGTGCCGATAGGCATTTCAGATATAGTTGCCGATTGGCATTTTAAAAATAGGTGCCGATAGGCATTTCAGATGTAGTTTCCGATAGGCATTTCAAAAATAGGTGCCAATAGGCATTTCAGATATAGGTGCCGATAGGCATTTCAGATATAGTTGCCGATTGGCATTTTAAAAATAGGTGCCGATAGGCATTTCAGATGTAGTTTCCGATAGGCATTTCAAAAATAGGTGCCAATAGGCATTTCAGATATAGGTGCCGATAGGCATTTCAGATATAGTTGCCGATTGGCATTTTAAAAATAGGTGCCGATAGGCATTTCAGATGTAGTTTCCGATAGGCATTTCAAAAATAGGTGCCGATAGGCATTTCAGATATAGGTGCCGATAGGCATTTCAGATATAGTTGGCGATTGGCATTTTAAAAATAGGTGTCGATAGGCATTTCAGATATAGAAGCCGATAGGCAATTTAAATATAGGTGCCGATAGGCATTCCAGATATAGTTGCCGATAGGCATTTCAAATATAGGTGCTGATAGGCATTCCATATGTAGTTTCCGATAGGCATTTCAAAAATTGGTGCCGATAGGCATTTCAGATATAGGTGCCGATAGGTATTTCAGATATAGTTACCGATTGTCATTTTAAAAATAGGTGCCGATAGGCATTTCAGATATAGAAGCCTATAGGTATTTCAAATATAGGTGTCGACAGGCATTTCAGATATGGTTGCTGATAGGCATTTCAAATATAAGTGCTGATAGGCATTTCAGATGTAGTTTCTGATAGGCATTTCAAAAATAGGTGCCGATAGGCATTTCAGATATAGGTGCCGATAGGCATTTCAGATATAGTTGCCGATTGGCATTTTTAAAATAGGTGCCGATAGGCATTTCAGATATAGAAGCCGATAGGCATTTTAAATATAGGTGCCGATAGGCATTCCAGATATGGTTGCCGATAGGCATTTCAAATATAGGTGCTGATAGGCATTTTAGATGTAGTTTCCGATAGGCATTTCAAAAATTGATGCCGACAGGCATTTCAGATATAGGTGCCGATAGGCATTTCAGATATAGTTGCCGATTGGCATTTTAAAAACAGGTGCCGATAGGCATTTCAGATATAGAAGCCGATAGGTATTTCAAATATAGGTGTCGATAGGCATTTCAGATATGGTTGCCGATAGGCATTTCAAATATAGGAGCAGATAGGCATTTCAGATGAAGTTTCCGAAAGGCATTTCAAAAATAGGTGCCAATAGGCATTTCAGATATAGGTGCCGATAGGCATTTCAGATATAGTTGCCGATTGGCATTTTAAAAATAGGTGCCGATAGGCATTTCAGATATAGAAGCCGATAGGCATTTCAAATATAGGTGCCGTTAGGCATTCCCGATATATTTGCCGATAGGCTATTCAAATATAAGTGCTGATAGGCATTTCAGATGTAGTTTTCGATAGGCATTTCAAAAATAGGTACCGATAGGCATTTCAGATATAGTTCCGATTGGCATTTTAAAAATAGTTGCCGATAGGCATTTCAGATATAGTTGCCGATTGGCATTTCAAAAATAGGTGCCGATATACATTTCAGATATAGGTGCCGATAGACATATCAGATATAGTTGCCGATAGGCATTTCAAATATAGGTGCTGATAGGCATTTCAGATGTAGTTTTCGATAGGCATTTCAAAAATAGGTGCCGATAGGCATTTCAGATATAGGTGCCGATAGGCATTTCAGATATAGTTGCCGATTGGCATTTTAAATATAGGTGCCGATAGGCATTTAAGATATAGAAGCCGATAGGCATTTCAAATATTGGTGTCGATAGGCATTTCAGGTATGGTTGCCGATAGGCATTTCAAATATTGGTGCTGATAGGCATTTCAGATGTAGTTTCCGATAGGCATTTCAAAAATAGGTGCCGATAGGCATTTCAGATATAGGTGCCGATAGGCATTTCAGATATAGTTGTCGATTGGCATTTTAAAAATAGGTCCCGATAGGCATTTCAGATATAGAAGCCGATAGGCATTTCAAATATAGGTGCCGATAGGCATCCTAGATATGGTTGCCGATAGGAATTTCAAATATAGGTGCTGAAAGGCATTTCAGATGTAGTTTCCGATAGGCATTTCAAAAATAGGTGCCGATAGGCATTTTAGATATATGTGCCGATAGGCATTTCAGATATAGTTGCCGATTGGCATTTTAAAAATAGGTGTCGATAGGCATTTCAGATATAGAAGCCGATAGGCATTTCAAATATAGGTGCCGATAGGCATTCGAGATATGGTTGCCGATAGGCATTTCAAGTATAGGTGCTGATAGGCATTCCAGATGTAGTTTCCGATAGGCATTTCAAAAATTGGTGCCGATAGGCATTTCAGATATAGGTGCCGATAGGCATTTCAGATATAGTTACCGATTGGCATTTTAAAAATAGGTGCCGATAGGCATTTCAGATATAGAAGCCGATAGGTATTCCAAATATAGGTGTCGATAGGCATTTCAGATATATTCGCTGATAGGCATTTCAAATATAGGTGCTGATAGGCATTTCAGATGTAGTTTCCGATAGGCATTTCAAAAATAGGTGCCGATAGGCATTTCAGATATAGGTGCCGATAGGCATTTCAGATATAGTTGCCGATTGGCATTTTAAAAATAGGTGCCGATAGGCATTTCAGATATAGAAGCCGATAGGCATTTCAAATGTAGGTGCCGATAGGCTTTTCAGATATGGTTGCCGATAGGCATTTCAAATATAGGAGCAGATAGGCATTATAGATGTAGTTTCCAATAGGCATTTCAAAAATAGGTGCCGATAGGCATTTCAGATATAGGTGCCGATAGGCATTTCAGATATAGTTGCCTATTGGCATTTTAAAAATAGGTGCCGATAGGCATTTCAGGTATAGGTGCCGATAGGCATTTCAGATATAGTTGCCGATTGGCATTTTAAAAATAGGTGCCGATAGGCATTTCAGATATAGAAGCCGATAGGCATTCCAGATATGGTTGCCGATAGGCATTTCAAATATAGGTGCTGATAGGCATTTTAGATGTAGTTTCCAATAGGCATTTCAGATATAGTTGCCGATTGGCATTTTAAAAACAGGTGCCGATAGGAATTTCAGATATAGAAGCCGATAGGTATTTCAAATATAGGTGTCGATAGGCTTTTCAGATATGGTTGCCGATAGGCATTTCAAATATAGGAGCAGATAGGCATTTCAGATGTAGTTTCCGATAGGCATTTCAAAAATAGGTGCCGATAGGCATTTTATATATAGGTGCCGATAGGCATTTCAGATATAGAAGCCGATAGGCATTTCAAATATAGGTGCCGATAGGCATTTCAGATATAGGTGCCGATAGGCATTTCTGATGTGGTTGCCGATAGGCATTTCAAATATAGGTGCTGATAGGCATTTCAGATGTAGTTTTCGATAGGCATTTCAAAAATAGGTGCCGATAGGCATTTCAGATATAGGTGCCGATAGGCACTTCAGATATAGTTGCCGATTGGCATTTTAAAAATATGTGCCGATAGGCATTTCAGATATTGAAGCCGATAGGCATTTCAAATATAGGTGCCGATAGGCATTCCAGATATGGTTGCCAATAGACATTTCAAATATAGGTGCTGATAGGCATTTCAGATGTAGTTTCCGATAGGCATTTCAAAAATAGGTGCCGATAGGCATTTTATATATAGGTGCCGATAGGCATTTCAGATATAGAAGCCGATAGGCATTTCAAATATAGGTGCCGATAGGCATTCCAGATATGGTTGCCGATAGGTTTTTCAAATATAGGTGCTGATAGGCATTTCAGATATAGTTGGCGATTGGCATTTTAAAAATAGGTGTCGATAGGCATTTCAGATATAGAAGCCGATAGGCATTTCAAATATAGGTGCCGATAGGCATTCTAGATATGGTTGCCGATAGGCATTTCAGATATAGTTGCCGATTGGCATTTTAAAAATAGGTGCCGATAGGAATTTCAGATATAGAAGCCGATAGGCATTTCAAATATAGGTGCCGATAAGCATTCCATATATGGTTGCCGATAGGCATTTCAAATATAGGTGCTGATAGGCTTTTTAGATATAGTTTCCGATAGGCATTTCAAAAATTGGTGCCGATAGGCATTTTATATATAGGTGCCGATAGGCATTTCAGATATAGTTGCCGATTGGCATTTTAAAAATAGGTGCCGATACGCATTTCAGATATAGAAGCCGATAGGTATTTCAAATATAGGTGTCGATAGGCATTTCAGATATGGTGTCCGATAGGCATTTCAAATATAGGTGCTGATAGGCATTTCAGATGTAGTTTCCGATAGGCATTTCAAAAATAGGTGCCGATAGGCATTTCAGATATAGGTGCCGATAGGCATTTCAGATATAGTTGGCGATTGGCATTTTAAAAATAGGTGTCGATAGGCATTTCAGATATAGAAGCCGATAGGCATTTCAAATATAGGTCCCGATAGGCATTCCAGATATGTTTGCCGATAGACATTTCAAATATAGGTGCTGATACGCATTCCAGATGTAGTTTTCGATAGGCATTTCAAAAATTGGTGCCGATAGGCATTTCAGATATAGGTGCCGATAGGCATTTCAGATATAGTTTCCGATTGGCATTTTAAAAATAGGTGCCGATAGGCATTTCAGATATAGAAGCCGATAGGTATTTCAAATATAGGTGTCGATAGGCATTTCAGATATGGTTGCCGATTAGCATTTCAAATATAAGTGCTGATAGGCATTTCAGCAGTAGTTTCCGATAGGCATTTCAAAAATAGGTGCCGATAGGCATTTCAGATATAGGTGCCGATAGGCATTTCAGATTAGTTGCCGATTGGCATTTTAAAAATAGGTGCCGATAGGCATTTCAGATATAGAAGCCGATAGGCATTTCAAAAATAGGTGCCGATAGGCATTCCAGATATGGTTGCCGATAGGCATTTTAAATATAGGTGCTTATAGGCATTTCAGATGTAGTTTTTGATAGGCATTTTAAAAATAGGTGCCGATGGGCATTTCAGATATAGGTGCCGATAGGCATTTCAGATATAGTTGCCAATTGGCATTTTAAAAATAAGTGTCGATAGGCATTTCAGATAGAGAAGCCGATAGGCATTTCAAATATAGGTGCCGATATGCATTACCGATATGGTTGCCGATAGGCTATTCAAATATAAGTGCTGATAAGCATTTCAGATGTGGTTTTCGATAGGAATTTCAAAAATAGGTACCGATAGGCATTTCAGATATAGTTGCCGATTGGCATTTTAAAAATAGGTGCCGATAGGCATTTCAGATATAGTTGCCGATTGGCATTTCAAAAATAGGTGCCGATAGGCATTTCAGATATAGGTGCCGATAGGCATATCAGATATAGTTGCCGATAGGCATTTCAAATATAGGTGCTGATAGGCATTTCAGAAGTAGTTTTCGATAGGCATTTCAAAAATAGGTGCCGATAGGCATTTCAGATATAGGTGCCGATAGGCATTTCAGATATAGTTGCCGATTGGCATTTTAAATATAGGTGCTGATAGGCATTCCAGATATGGTTGCCGATAGGCATTTCAAATATAGGTGCTGATAGGCATTTCAGATGTAGTTTCCGATAGGCATTTCAAAAATAGGTGCCGATAGGCATTTCAGATATAGGTGCCGATAGGCATTTCAGATATAGTTGCCAATTGGCATTTTAAAAATAGGTGCCGATAGGCATTTCAGATATAGAAGCCGATAGGCATTTCAAATATAGGTGCCGATAGGCATTCCAGATATGGTTGCCGATAGGCATTTCAAATATAGGTGCTGATAGGCATTTTAGATGTAGTTTCCGATAGGCATTTCAAATATTGATGCCGATAGGCATTTCAGATATAGGTGCCGATAGGCATTTCAGATATAGTTGCCGATTGGCATTTTAAAAACAGGTGCCGATAGGCATTTCAGATATAGAAGCCGATAGGTATTTCAAATATAGGTGTCGATAGGCTTTTCAGATATGGTTGCCGATAGGCATTTCAAATATAGGAGCAGATAGGCATTTCAGATGTAGTTTCCGAAAGGCATTTCAAAAATAGGGGCCGATAGGCATTTCAGAAAGAGGTGCCGATAGGCATTTCAGATATAGGTGCTGATAGGCATTTCAGATTTAGTTGCCGATTGGCACTTTAAAAATAGGTGCCGATAGGCATTTTAGATGTAGGTTCCGATAAGCATTTCAAAAATAGGTGCCGATAGGCATTTCAGATATAGGTGCCGATAGGCATATCAGATATAGTTGCCGATAGGCATTTAAAATATAGGTGCCGATAGGCATTTCGTATATAGGTGTCGATAGGCATTTCAGATATAAATGCCGAAAGGCATTTCAGATATAGTTGCTGATAGGCATTTCTGATGTGGTTGCCGATAGGCATTTCAAATATAGGTGCTGATAGGCATTTCAGATGTAGTTTTCGATAGGCATTTAAAAAATAGGTGCCGATAGGCATTTCAGATATAGGTGCCGATAGGCACTTCAGATATAGTTGCCGATTGGCATTTTTAAAATAGGTGCCGATAGGCATTTCAGATATTGAAGCCGATAGGCATTTCAAAATATATATTTGCCGATAGGCATTCCAGATATGGTTGCCGATAGGCATTTCAAATATAGGTGCTGATAGACATTTCAGATGTAGTTTCCGATAGGCATTTCAAATATAGGTGCCGATAGGCATTCCAGATATGGTTGCCGCTAGGTATTTCAAATATAGGTGCTGATAGGCATTTCAGATGTAGTTTCCGATAGGCATTTCTAAAATTGGTGCCGATAGGCATTTCAGATATAGGTGCCGATAGGCATTTCAGATATAGTTGCCGATTGGCATTTTAAAAATAGGTGCCGATAGGCATTTTAGATATAGAAGCCGATAGGTATTTCAAATATAGGTGTCGATAGGCATTTCAGATATGGTTGCCGATAGGCATTTCAAATATTGGTGCTGATAGGCATTTCAGATGTAGTTTCCGATAGGCATTTCAAAAATAGGTGCCGATAGGCATTTCAAATATAGGTGCCGATAGGCATTTCAGATATAGTTGCCGATTGGCATTTTAAAAATAGGTGCGGATAGGCATTTCAGATATAGAAGCCGATAGACATTTCAAATATAGGTGCCGATAAGCATTCCAGATATGGTTGCCGATAGGCATTTCAAATATAGGTGCTGATAGGCATTTCAGATGTAGTTTCCGATAGGCATTTCAAAAATTGGTGCCGATAGGCATTTCAGATATAGGTGCCGATAGGCATTTTAGATATAGTTGCCGATTGGCATTGTAAAAATAGGTGCCGATACGCATTTCAGATATAAAAGCCGATAGGTATTTCAAATATAGGTGTCGATAGGCATTTTAGATGAGGCGTGTCACTGCAAAAGGGTCTATATCCATTTTCGGATAAAAAAGAGTTAAACGCTATTTTAACAGCTGTGCAGCTCGGTGCATATCCTGATAAATTATTGGTGTGTCAAAGAGGGCTTTTTCCCATAGAAAAATGCAATCAAACATCGGATGTCGCGGCAGAAAGTTCCATATTTTCCTCATGAACACATCAAACAGGCCTATATCCAACGAACCAATCAGATCTCTCAAAATCCCACGCAAAAATGCAAACTTTGTCTGTGTTGACTAATTATTCGGTCTAGTTTTATTGTGTATAATACTGATTGTTTACGTTTAGCAACGGTCAATGGATGTCTTTTGATGTTAATTTTAGTCTTGCAAAGTATTGGATTGTGGTAACATTTTTTTGGTTTAGTGACTATGAACGATAGTATTACCCCATCGGAACCGGGAAAAGCTAGACGGACGCCTGGAGATCGTAGTAAATGGAAATGGAACATCGCAAAATCTAAAAGGTTTGTTAGTGACTTTACATTGTTTCAGTTTTATCATTATAATATTTTGTCGTACTTGATGATTTATTGTTCCATACTGTTCTTCTTCTTTCATTCAATTTTGTGGTCTTAGCTGCTGCGGTTATGTAGCCAAATGTTAGCTTGATGTTTTGCTGTTGCAGATATGAACCTCCAGGTCCACCAGTATACCCCAGTTGCGACCACTTCAACAAGTCTTACAAATGCAGAAAATTAACAATGAGGGACATTAGGGAATTCCACCAAAACTTTTATTCGACTCGTGAAAAAAACCTCCAGGATGCGTTTATCATCAAACACATGAAGGCAACAGCTATAAAAAGGCCACGTCCTACAAAAAGACCTACCTCTACAAAAAAAGTTAGTACGAACTTCTACATTCGAGTATCCGGGACCGACAAGTTTTGTCTACGTGTGTGTCAGCAAACCTTCGTGAATGTCCTCCAAATATCACGCAAGAGAGCTCAGTCTTTGGCTAGAAAATTTCTGACTACTGGTAGAATGCCTATTGACAGAAGAGGTGGTGCGAGGCCAAATCCAGTCTACGAAAAGAGAAGAGTTGCTATCAAAGCATTCATAGAAAAATTGAAATGTTGTGAAAGCCACTACTCTCGAGGAAAGTCCATTCATCGGCGTTATTTACCTGGAAATTTAAGTATTAACAAATTACATCGCATGTATAACAACGAACAGACTGACGAATCACTGAAATCGAAGAAAACGTTTTTTCAAAAAATTTTTACCACGCAGTACAACATTGGATTTGGCACACCCACCACGGATGCCTGCTCTAAATGTATAGAACTTAAAGCCAAGATCAAAAAAGAAACCAACCCTTCTGATAAAAATAAGTTAATGACTGACCTTACATTACACAGAATGCGATACAAAGCGTTTTTCAGAAAACTTTAAGAAAAAAGGGAGGATCTCCTAACACTGAGTTTTGACTGTCAAAAGAACTTGGTTCTGCCAAAGGTCCAAGATCAGACTGCCTACTATAGTAGGCAAATTTATATATACAATTTCTCTATTGTAAAAGGGAGCTCAAAAGACTGCTTGACTCCGGAGAATGTATATTGCTATGTTTGGATGGAGCATGAGCACAAGAAGGGTGCAAATGAAATTGCGTCAGCGGTGTTTCATTTATTGTCACTACTTGATTTGACATCTTACTCAACGATTAGGTTGTGCGCTGACGGTTGCGGTGGTCAAAACCGTAATTCAATTATGATTGGGATGCTGAGTTACTTTTTGACACGAGTAGCGCCTTCCAACATTCAGGAAATACAACTGATTTTTCCTATCACTGGTCACTCGTTTTTGCCAGCAGACCGGGTGTTTGCTTGCATAGAGAAAAAACTGCGTAAGCTACCAGTAATAATACAACCAACAGAATATGAAGCTGTTTTTTCACAGCACTCCACTATTTTTAAATTGGGCACTGACTTGAAGGTTTACGACTGGAAAACTTTGGTGAGGACTTACTACAAAAAAACTACATCTTGGCACTTCAAGTTTAATGAAGCAAAACGTTTCATTCTCACCAAATCTAAACAACAAAACATCTTGGTTAAAGGTGAAACGTCTTACAACAGTATACTGACCAATGGTAAAATGATTGTTAAAAAGGGTGTTAAAGTAAAGTCGATTGCATTGCCAGATGAAATACCGTTGGGAGTCACGTTGAAAGCAGCCAAGATTGATGATGTTAAAAATCTTTTAAAGAAGCACTTCGGTGAAACCTGGGACACAATGAGAGAATGCTCTTTCTATAAAAATGTGGTCTTGGGAAACACTACCGAGATGTCAGCCGACAACACGGCAACGAACAATGCGGAAGACCTTGGAGCAGAAGAAGAGTTTTGTGAAGGACATGCAGATGAGCAACTTGCTGCTGAACGAGTGTAATGTTTGCTGAACTTATTTTCTAAAATGTACGTTGTTGTTTTTGAGAAATATTTTTAGTTCTATTTTTTGTAATGATTTCAAAATACAAGGAAAATAAAGTTTAGTTAATTCGTTGTATCTGAGTATGTTATTGTGTCAAAATAGCCTACATCCTCATATTGTTGGCGCAAAAGTTCCTTTCTCCATTTGGTTATATCAAAAAGTTCCATATCCAAATTTTGAAGCTACGGTACATCTCTTTTATACATTTTACGTATACTTTCGTTGTTCATTTTGATATTATGAGTTGGTAAGAATAACTCAACTCAGTTTTGTATCAATTTCCACTTATAATTTTATTTTAAACAGTTTTTGGCAAATACTGAAAAATTACTGGTAGTGGATATGGGCCCTTTTGTGGTGACACGCCTCAGATATGGTTGCCGATAGGCATTTCAAATATAGGTGCTGATAGGCATTTCAGATGTAGTTTTTGATAGGCATTTCAAAAGTAGGTGCCGATAGGCATTTCAGATATAGGTGCCGATAGGCATTTTAGATATAGTTGGCGATTGGCATTTTAAAAATAGGTGTCGATAGGCATTTCAGATATAGAAGCCGATAGGCATTTCAAATATAGGTGCCGATAGGCATTCCAGATATGGTTGCCGATAGGCATTTCAAATATAGGTGTTGATAGGCATTCCAGATGTAGTTTCCGATAGGCATTTCGAAAATTGGTGCCGATAGGCATTTCAGATATAGGTGCCGATAGGCATTTCAGATATAGTTACCGATTGGCATTTTAAAAATAGGTGCCGATAGGCATTTCAGATATAGAAGCCGATAGGTATTTCAAATATAGGTGTCGATAGGCATTTCAGATATGGTTGCCGATAGGCATTTCAAATATAAGTGCTGATAGGCATTTCAGATGTAGTTTTCGATAGGCATTTCAAAAATAGGTGCCGATAGGCATTTCAGATATAGGTGCCGATAGGCATTTCAGATATAGTTGCCGATTGGCATTTTAAAAATAGGTGCCGATAGGCATTTCAGATATAGAAGCCGATAGGCATTTCAAATATAGGTGCCGATAGGCATTCCAGATATGGTTGCCGATAGGCATTTTAAATATAGGTGCTGATAGGCATTTCAGATGTAGTTTCCGATAGGCATTTCAAAAATAGGTCCCGATGGGCATTTCAGATATAGGTGCCGATAGGCATTTCAGATATAGTTGCCAATTGGCATTTTAAAAATAATTGTCGATAGGCATTTCAGATAGAGAAGCCAATAGGCATTTTAAATATAGGTGCCGATAGGCATTCCAGATATGGTTGCCGATAGGCATTTCAAATATAGGTGCTGATAGGCATTTTAGATGTAGTTTCCGATAGGCATTTTTCAAAAATTGATGCCGATAGGCATGTCAGATATAGGTGCCGATAGACATTTCAGATATAGTTGCCGATAGGCATTTCAGATATAGTTGCCGATTGGCATTTTAAAAATAGGTGCCGATAGGCATTTCAGATATAGAAGCCGATAGGCATTTCAAATATAGGTGCCGATAGGCATTCCAGATATGGTTGCCGCTAGGTATTTCAAATATAGGTGCTGATAGGCATTTCAGATGTAGTTTCTGATAGGCATTTCTAAAATTGGTACCGATAGGCATTTCAGATATAGGTGCCAATAGGCATTTCAGATATAGTTGCCGATTGGCATTTTAAAAATAGGTGCCAATAGGCATTTTAGATATAGAAGCCGATAGGTATTTCAAATATAGGTGTCGATAGGCATTTCAGATATGGTTGCCGATAGGCATTTCAAATATTGGTGCTGATAGGCATTTCAGATGTAGTTTCCGATAGGCATTTCAAAAATAGGTGCCGATAGGCATTTCAGATATAGGTGCCGATAGGCACTTCAGATATAGTTGCCGATTGGCATTTTAAAAATAGGTGCCGATAGGCATTTCAGATATAGAAGCCGATAGGCATTTCAAATATAGGTGCCGATAGGCATCCCAGATATGGTTGCCGATAGGCATTTCAAATATAGGTGCTGATAGGCATTTCAGATGTAGTTTCCGATAGGCATTTCAAAAATAGGTGCCGATAGGCATTTCAGATATAGGTGCCTATAGGCATTTCAGATATAGTTGCCGATTGGCATTTTAAAAATAGGTGCCGATAGGCATTTCAGATATAGAAGCCGATAGGCATTTCAAATATAGGTGCTGATAGGCATCCCAGATATGGTTGCCGATAGGCATTTCAAATATAGGTGCTGATAGGCATTTCAGATGTAGTTTCCGAAAGGCATTTCAAAAATAGGTGCCGATAGGCATTTCAAATATAGGTGCCGATTAGCATTTCAGATATAGTTGCCGATTGGCATTTTAAAAATAGGTGCCGATAGGCATTTCAGATATAGAAGCCGATAGGCATTTCAAATATAGGTGCCGATAAGCATTCCAGATATGGTTGCCGATAGGCATTTCAAATATAGGTGCTGATAGGCATTTCAGATGTAGTTTCCGATAGGCATTTCAAAAATTGGTGCCGATAGCCATTTCAGATATAGGTGCCGATAGGCATTTCAGATATAGTTGCCGATTGGCATTTTAAAAATAGGTGCCGATACGCATTTCAGATATAGAAGCCGATAGGTATTTCAAATATAGGTGTCGATAGGCATTTCAGATATGGTTGCCGATAGGCATTTCAAATATAGGTGCTGATAGGCATTTCAGATGTAGTTTTTGATAGGCATTTCAAAAATAGGTGCCGATAGGCATTTTAGATATAGTTGGCGAATGGCATTTCAGATATAGTTACCGATTGGCATTTTAAAAATAGGTGCCGATAGGCATTTCAGATATAGAAGCCGATAGGTATTTCAAATATAGGTGTCGATAGGCATTTCAGATATGGTTGCCGATAGGCATTTCAAATATAAGTGCTGATAGGCATTTCAGATGTAGTTTCCGATAGGCATTTCAAAAATAGGTGCCGATAGGCATTTCAAATATAGGTGCCGATAGGCATTTCAGATATAGTTGCCGATTGGCATTTTAAAAATAGGTGCCGATAGGCATTTCAGATATAGAAGCCGATAGGCATTTCAAATATAGGTGCCGATAAGCATTCCAGATATGGTTGCCGATAGGCATTTCAAATGTAGGTGCTAATAGGCATTTCAGATGTAGTTTCCGATAGGCATTTCAAAAATTGGTGCCGATAGGCATTTCAGATATAGGTGCCAATAGGCATTTCAGATATAGTTGCCGATTGGCATTTTAAAAATAGGTGCCGATACGCATTTCAGATATAGAAGCCGATAGGCATTTCAAATATAGGTGCCGATAGGCATTCCAGATATGGTTGCCGATAGGCATTTTAAATATAGGTGCTGATAGGCATTTTAGATGTAGTTTCCGATAGGCATTTCAAAAATAGGTCCCGATGGGCATTTCAGATATAGGTGCCGATAGGCATTTCAGATACAGTTGCCAATTGGCATATAAAAAATAAGTGTCGATAGGCATTTCAGATAGAGAAGCCGATAGGTATTTCAAATATAGGTGTCGATAGGCATTTCAGATATGGTTGCCGATAGGCATTTCAAATATAGGAGCAGATAGGTATTTCAGATGTTGTTTCCGAAAGGCATTTCAAAAATAGGGGCCAATAGGCATTTCAGATATCAATGCCGATAGGCATTTCAGATATAGTTGCCGATTGGCATTTTAAAAATAGGTGCCGATAGGCATTTCAGATATAGAAGCCGATAGGCATTTCAAATATAGGTGCCGATATGCATTCCCGATATGGTTGCCGATAGGCTATTCAAATATAAGTGCTTATAGGCATTTCAGATGTAGTTTCCTATAGGCATTTCAAAAATAGGTACCGATAGGCATATCAGATATAGTTGCCGATTGGCATTTTAAAAATAGGTGCCGATAGGCATTTCAGATATAGTTGCCGATTGGCATTTCAAAAATAGGTGCCGATAGGCATTTCAAATATAGGTGTCGAGAGGCATTTCAGATATGGTTGCCGATAGGCATTTCAAATATAAGTGCTGATAGGCATTTCAGATGTAGTTTCCGATAGGCATTTCAAAAATAGGTGCCGATAGGCATTTCAAATATAGGTGCCGATAGGCATTTTAAAAATAGGTGCCGATAGGCATTTCAGATATAGAAGCCGATAGGCATTTCAAATATAGGTGCCGATAAGCATATCAGATATGGTTGCCGATAGGCATTTCAAATGTAGGTGCTGATAGGCATTTCAGATGTAGTTTCCGATATGCATTTCAAAAATTGGTGCCGATAGGCATTTCAGATATAGGTGCCAATAGGCATTTCAGATATAGTTGCCGATTGGCATTTTAAAAACAGGTGCCGATACGCATTTCAGATATAGAAGCCGATAGGCATTTCAAATATAGGTGCCGATAGGCATTCCAGATATGGTTGCCGATAGGCATTTTAAATATAGGTGCTGATAGGCATTTTAGATGTAGTTTCCGATAGGCATTTCAAAAATAGGTCCCGATGGGCATTTCAGATATAGGTGCCGATAGGCATTTCAGATATAGTTGCCAATTGGCATTTAAAAAATAAGTGTCGATAGGCATTTCAGATAGAGAAGCCGATAGGCATTTTAAATATAGGTGCCGATAGGCATTCCAGATATGGTTGCCGATAGGCATTTCAAATATAGGTGCTGATAGGCATTTTAGATGTAGTTTCCGATAGGCATTTCAAAAATTGATGCCGATAGGCATTTCAGATATAGGTGCCGATATGCATTCCCGATATGGTTGCCGATAGGCTATTCAAATATAGGTGCCGATTTCAGATATTTCAGATATAGGTGCCGATAGGCATTTCAGATATAGTTGCCGATTGGCATTTTAAAAATAGGTGCCGATAGGCATTTCAGATGTAGTTTCCGATAGGCATTTCAAAAATAGGTGCCAATAGGCATTTCAGATATAGGTGCCGATAGGCATTTCAGATATAGTTGCCGATTGGCATTTTAAAAATAGGTGCCGATAGGCATTTCAGATGTAGTTTCCGATAGGCATTTCAAAAATAGGTGCCAATAGGCATTTCAGATATAGGTGCCGATAGGCATTTCAGATATAGTTGCCGATTGGCATTTTAAAAATAGGTGCCGATAGGCATTTCAGATGTAGTTTCCGATAGGCATTTCAAAAATAGGTGCCGATAGGCATTTCAGATATAGGTGCCGATAGGCATTTCAGATATAGTTGGCGATTGGCATTTTAAAAATAGGTGTCGATAGGCATTTCAGATATAGAAGCCGATAGGCAATTTAAATATAGGTGCCGATAGGCATTCCAGATATAGTTGCCGATAGGCATTTCAAATATAGGTGCTGATAGGCATTCCATATGTAGTTTCCGATAGGCATTTCAAAAATTGGTGCCGATAGGCATTTCAGATATAGGTGCCGATAGGTATTTCAGATATAGTTACCGATTGTCATTTTAAAAATAGGTGCCGATAGGCATTTCAGATATAGAAGCCTATAGGTATTTCAAATATAGGTGTCGACAGGCATTTCAGATATGGTTGCTGATAGGCATTTCAAATATAAGTGCTGATAGGCATTTCAGATGTAGTTTCTGATAGGCATTTCAAAAATAGGTGCCGATAGGCATTTCAGATATAGGTGCCGATAGGCATTTCAGATATAGTTGCCGATTGGCATTTTTAAAATAGGTGCCGATAGGCATTTCAGATATAGAAGCCGATAGGCATTTTAAATATAGGTGCCGATAGGCATTCCAGATATGGTTGCCGATAGGCATTTCAAATATAGGTGCTGATAGGCATTTTAGATGTAGTTTCCGATAGGCATTTCAAAAATTGATGCCGACAGGCATTTCAGATATAGGTGCCGATAGGCATTTCAGATATAGTTGCCGATTGGCATTTTAAAAACAGGTGCCGATAGGCATTTCAGATATAGAAGCCGATAGGTATTTCAAATATAGGTGTCGATAGGCATTTCAGATATGGTTGCCGATAGGCATTTCAAATATAGGAGCAGATAGGCATTTCAGATGAAGTTTCCGAAAGGCATTTCAAAAATAGGTGCCAATAGGCATTTCAGATATAGGTGCCGATAGGCATTTCAGATATAGTTGCCGATTGGCATTTTAAAAATAGGTGCCGATAGGCATTTCAGATATAGAAGCCGATAGGCATTTCAAATATAGGTGCCGTTAGGCATTCCCGATATATTTGCCGATAGGCTATTCAAATATAAGTGCTGATAGGCATTTCAGATGTAGTTTTCGATAGGCATTTCAAAAATAGGTACCGATAGGCATTTCAGATATAGTTCCGATTGGCATTTTAAAAATAGTTGCCGATAGGCATTTCAGATATAGTTGCCGATTGGCATTTCAAAAATAGGTGCCGATATACATTTCAGATATAGGTGCCGATAGACATATCAGATATAGTTGCCGATAGGCATTTCAAATATAGGTGCTGATAGGCATTTCAGATGTAGTTTTCGATAGGCATTTCAAAAATAGGTGCCGATAGGCATTTCAGATATAGGTGCCGATAGGCATTTCAGATATAGTTGCCGATTGGCATTTTAAATATAGGTGCCGATAGGCATTTAAGATATAGAAGCCGATAGGCATTTCAAATATTGGTGTCGATAGGCATTTCAGGTATGGTTGCCGATAGGCATTTCAAATATTGGTGCTGATAGGCATTTCAGATGTAGTTTCCGATAGGCATTTCAAAAATAGGTGCCGATAGGCATTTCAGATATAGGTGCCGATAGGCATTTCAGATATAGTTGTCGATTGGCATTTTAAAAATAGGTCCCGATAGGCATTTCAGATATAGAAGCCGATAGGCATTTCAAATATAGGTGCCGATAGGCATCCTAGATATGGTTGCCGATAGGAATTTCAAATATAGGTGCTGAAAGGCATTTCAGATGTAGTTTCCGATAGGCATTTCAAAAATAGGTGCCGATAGGCATTTTAGATATATGTGCCGATAGGCATTTCAGATATAGTTGCCGATTGGCATTTTAAAAATAGGTGTCGATAGGCATTTCAGATATAGAAGCCGATAGGCATTTCAAATATAGGTGCCGATAGGCATTCGAGATATGGTTGCCGATAGGCATTTCAAGTATAGGTGCTGATAGGCATTCCAGATGTAGTTTCCGATAGGCATTTCAAAAATTGGTGCCGATAGGCATTTCAGATATAGGTGCCGATAGGCATTTCAGATATAGTTACCGATTGGCATTTTAAAAATAGGTGCCGATAGGCATTTCAGATATAGAAGCCGATAGGTATTCCAAATATAGGTGTCGATAGGCATTTCAGATATATTCGCTGATAGGCATTTCAAATATAGGTGCTGATAGGCATTTCAGATGTAGTTTCCGATAGGCATTTCAAAAATAGGTGCCGATAGGCATTTCAGATATAGGTGCCGATAGGCATTTCAGATATAGTTGCCGATTGGCATTTTAAAAATAGGTGCCGATAGGCATTTCAGATATAGAAGCCGATAGGCATTTCAAATGTAGGTGCCGATAGGCTTTTCAGATATGTTTGCCGATAGGCATTTCAAATATAGGAGCAGATAGGCATTATAGATGTAGTTTCCAATAGGCATTTCAAAAATAGGTGCCGATAGGCATTTCAGATATAGGTGCCGATAGGCATTTCAGATATAGTTGCCGATTGGCATTTTAAAAATAGGTGCCGATAGGCATTTCAGATATAGGTGCCGATAGGCATTTCAGATATAGTTGCCGATTGGCATTTTAAAAATAGGTGCCGATAGGCATTTCAGATATAGAAGCCGATAGGCATTCCAGATATGGTTGCCGATAGGCATTTCAAATATAGGTGCTGATAGGCATTTTAGATGTAGTTTCCGATAGGCATTTCAAAAATTGATGCCGATAGGCATTTCAGATATAGGTGCCGATAGGCATTTCAGATATAGTTGCCGATTGGCATTTTAAAAACAGGTGCCGATAGGAATTTCAGATATAGAAGCCGATAGGTATTTCAAATATAGGTGTCGATAGGCTTTTCAGATATGGTTGCCGATAGGCATTTCAAATATAGGAGCAGATAGGCATTTCAGATGTAGTTTCCGAAAGGCATTTCAAAAATAGGTGCCGATAGGCATTTCAGAAAGAGGTGCCGATAGGTATTTCAGATATAGGTGCCGATAGGCATTTCAGATTTAGTTGCCGATTGGCACTTTAAAAATAGGTGCCGATAGGCATTTTAGATGTAGTTTCCGATTGGCATTTCAAAAATAGGTGCCGATTGGCATTTCAGATATAGGTGCCGATAGGCATATCAGATATAGTTGCCGATAGGCATTTAAAATATAGGTGCCGATAGGCACTTCGTATATAGGTGTCGATAGGCATTTCAGATATAAATGCCGAAAGGCATTTCAGATATAGGTGCCGACAGGCATTTCTGGTGTGGTTGCCGATAAGCATTTCAAATATAGGTGCTGATAGGCATTTCGGATGTAGTTTTCGATAGGCATTTCAAAAATAGTTGCCGATAGGCATTTCAGATATAGGTGCCGATAGGCACTTCAGATATAGTTGCCGATTGGCATTTTAAAAATAGGTGCCGATAGGCATTTCAGATATTGAAGCCGATAAGCATTTCAAATATAGGTGCCGATAGGCATTCCAGATATGGTTGCGGATAGGCATTTCAAATATAGGTGCTGATAGGCATTTCAGATGTAGTTTCCGATAGGCATTTCAAAAATAGGTGCCGATAGGCATTTCAGATATAGGTGCCGATAGGCATTTCAGATATATTTGCCGATTGGCATTTTAAAAATAGGTGCCGATAGGCATTTCAGATATAGAAGCCGATAGGCATTTAAAATATAGGTGCCGATAGGCATTCCAGATATGGTTGCCGATAGGTATTTCAAATATAGGTGCTGATAGGCATTTCAGATATAGTTGGCGATTGGCATTTTAAAATAGGTGTCGATAGGCATTTCAGATATAGAAGCCGATAGGCATTTCAAATGTAGGTGCCGATAGGCTTTTCAGATATGTTTGCCGATAGGCATTTCAAATATAGGAGCAGATAGGCATTATAGATGTAGTTTCCAATAGGCATTTCAAAAATAGGTGCCGATAGGCATTTCAGATATAGGTGCCGATAGGCATTTCAGATATAGTTGCCGATTGGCATTTTAAAAATAGGTGCCGATAGGCATTTCAGATATAGGTGCCGATAGGCATTTCAGATATAGTTGCCGATTGGCATTTTAAAAATAGGTGCCGATAGGCATTTCAGATATAGAAGCCGATAGGCATTCCAGATATGGTTGCCGATAGGCATTTCAAATATAGGTGCTGATAGGCATTTTAGATGTAGTTTCCGATAGGCATTTCAAAAATTGATGCCGATAGGCATTTCAGATATAGGTGCCGATAGGCATTTCAGATATAGTTGCCGATTGGCATTTTAAAAACAGGTGCCGATAGGAATTTCAGATATAGAAGCCGATAGGTATTTCAAATATAGGTGTCGATAGGCTTTTCAGATATGGTTGCCGATAGGCATTTCAAATATAGGAGCAGATAGGCATTTCAGATGTAGTTTCCGAAAGGCATTTCAAAAATAGGTGCCGATAGGCATTTCAGAAAGAGGTGCCGATAGGTATTTCAGATATAGGTGCCGATAGGCATTTCAGATTTAGTTGCCGATTGGCACTTTAAAAATAGGTGCCGATAGGCATTTTAGATGTAGTTTCCGATTGGCATTTCAAAAATAGGTGCCGATTGGCATTTCAGATATAGGTGCCGATAGGCATATCAGATATAGTTGCCGATAGGCATTTAAAATATAGGTGCCGACAGGCACTTCGTATATAGGTGTCGATAGGCATTTCAGATATAAATGCCGAAAGGCATTTCAGATATAGGTGCCGACAGGCATTTCTGGTGTGGTTGCCGATAAGCATTTCAAATATAGGTGCTGATAGGCATTTCGGATGTAGTTTTCGATAGGCATTTCAAAAATAGTTGCCGATAGGCATTTCAGATATAGGTGCCGATAGGCACTTCAGATATAGTTGCCGATTGGCATTTTAAAAATAGGTGCCGATAGGCATTTCAGATATTGAAGCCGATAAGCATTTCAAATATAGGTGCCGATAGGCATTCCAGATATGGTTGCGGATAGGCATTTCAAATATAGGTGCTGATAGGCATTTCAGATGTAGTTTCCGATAGGCATTTCAAAAATAGGTGCCGATAGGCATTTCAGATATAGGTGCCGATAGGCATTTCAGATATATTTGCCGATTGGCATTTTAAAAATAGGTGCCGATAGGCATTTCAGATATAGAAGCCGATAGGCATTTAAAATATAGGTGCCGATAGGCATTCCAGATATGGTTGCCGATAGGTATTTCAAATATAGGTGCTGATAGGCATTTCAGATATAGTTGGCGATTGGCATTTTAAAATAGGTGTCGATAGGCATTTCAGATATAGAAGCCGATAGGCATTTCAAATATAGGTGCCGATAGGCATTCCAGATATGGTTGCCGATAGGCATTTCAAATATAGGTGCTGAAAGGCATTTCAGATGTGGTTTCCGATAGGCATTTTAAAAATAGGTGCCGATAGGCATTTCAAATATAGGTGCCGATAGGCATTTCAGATATAGTTGCCGATTGGCATTTTAAAAATAGGTGCCGATAGGCATTTCAGATATAGAAGCCAATAGGCATTTCAAATATAGGTGCCGAATGGCATTCCAGATATGGTTGCCGATAGGCATTTCAAATATAGGTGCTGATAGGCATTTCAGATGTAGTTTTGATAGGCATTTCAAAAATTGGTGTCGATAGGCATTTCAGATATAGGTGCCGATAGGCATTTCAGATATAGTTGCCGATTGGCATTTTAAAAATAGGTGCCGATACGCATTTCAGATATAGAAGCCGATAGGTATTTCAAATATAGGTGTCGATAGGCATTTCAGATATGGTTGCCGATAGGCATTTCAAATATAGGTGCTGATAGGCATTTCAGATGTAGTTTCCGATAGGCATTTCAAAAATAGGTTCCGATAGGCATTTCAGATATAGGTGCCGATAGGCATTTCAGATATAGTTGGCGATTGGCATTTTAAAAATAGGTGTCGATAGGCATTTCAGATATAGAAGCCGATAGGCATTTCAAATATAGGTGCCGATAGGCATTCCAGATATGGTTGCCGATAGGCATTTCAAATATAGGTGCAGATAGGCATTCCAGATGTAGTTTTCGATAGGCATTTCAAAAATTGGTGCCGATAGGCATTTCAGATATAGGTGCCGATAGGCATTTCAGATATATTTACCGATTGGCATTTTAAAAATAGGTGCCGATAGGCATTTCAGATATGGAAGCCGATAGGTATTTCAAATATAGGTGTCGATAGGCATTTCAAATATAGGTGCTGATAGGCATTTCAGATGTAGTTTCCGATAGTCATTTCAAAAATAGGTGCCGATAGGCATTACAGATATAGGTGCCGATAGGCATTTCAGATATAGTTGTCGATTGGCATTTTAAAAATAGGTGCCGATAGGCATTTCAGATATAGAAGCCGATGGGCATTTCAAATGTAGGTGCCGATAGGCATTCCAGATATGGTTGCCGATAGGCATTTCAAATATAGGTGCTGATAGGCATTTCAGATGTAGTTTCCGATAGACATTTCAAAAATAGGTGCCGTTAGGCATTTCAGATATAGGTGCCGATAGGCATTTCAGATATAGTTGCCAATTGGCATTTTAAAAATAGGTGCCGATAGGCATTTCAGATATAGAAGCCGATAGGCATTTCAAAAATTGATGCCGATAGGCATTTCAGATATAGGTGCCGATAGGCATTTCAGATATAGTTGCCGATTGGCATTTTAAAAACAGGTGCCGATAGGCATTTCAGATATAGAAGCCGATAGGTATTTCAAATATAGGTGTCGATAGGCTTTTCAGATATGGTTGCCGATAGGCATTTCAAATATAGGAGCAGATAGGCATTTCAGATGTAGTTTCCGAAAGGCATTTCAAAAATAGGTGCCGATAGGGATTTCAGAAAGAGGTGCCGATAGGCATTTCAGATATAGGTGCTGATAGGCATTTCAGATTTAGTTGCCGATTGGCACTTTAAAAATAGGTGCCGATAGGCATTTTAGATGTAGTTTCCGATAGGCATTTCAAAAATAGGTGCCGATAGGCATTTCAGATATAGGTGCCGACAGGCATATCAGATATAGTTGCTGATAGGCATTTAAAATATAGGTGCCGATAGGCATTTCGCATATAGGTGTCGATAGGCATTTCAGATATAAATGCCGAAAGGCATTTCAGATATAAATGCCGAAAGGCATTTCAGATATAGGTGCCGATAGGCATTTCTGATGTGGTTGGCGATAGGCATTTCAAATATAGGTGCTGATAGGCATTTCAGATGTAGTTTTCGATAGGCATTTCAAAAATAGGTGCCGATAGGCATTTCAGATATTGAAGCCGATAGGCATTTCAAATATAGGTGCCGATAGGCATTCCAGATATGGTTGCCGATAGGCATTTCAAATATAGGTGCTGATAGGCATTTCAGATGTAGTTTCCGATAGGCATTTAAAAAATAGGTGCCGATAGGCATTTCAGATATAGGTGCCAATAGGCATTTCAGATATAGTTGCCGATTGGCATTTTAAAAATAGGTGCCGATTGGCATTTCAGATATAGAAGCCGATAGGCATTTCAAATATAGTGGCCGATAGGCATTCCAGATATGGTTGCCGATAGGTATTTCAAATATAGGTGCTGATAGGCATTTCAGATGTAGTTTCCGATAGGCATTTCTAAAATTGGTGCCGATAGGCATTTCAGATATAGGTGCCGATAGGCATTTCAGATATAGTTGCCGATTGGCATTTTAAAAATAGATGCCGATAGGCATTTTAGATATAGAAGCCGATAGGTATTTCAAATATAGGTGTCGATAGGCATTTCAGATATGGTTGCCGATAGGCATTTCAAATATTGGTGCTGATAGGCATTTCAGATGTAGTTTCCGATAGGCATTTCAAAAATAGGTGCCGATAGGCATTTCAGATATAGGTGCCGATAGGCATTTCAGATATAGTTGCCGATTGGCATTTTAAAAATAGGTGCCGATAGGCATTTCAGATATAGAAGCCGATAGGCATTTCAAATATAGGTGCCGATAGGCATTCCAGATATGGTTGCCGATAGGCATTTCAAATATAGGTGCTGACAGGCATTTTAGATGTAGTTTCCGATAGGCATTTCAAAAATAGGTGCCGATAGGCATATCAGATATAGGTGCCGATAGGCATTTCAGATATAGTTGCCGATTGGCATTTTAAAAATAGGTGCCGATAGGCATTTCAGATATAGAAGCCGATAGGCATTTCAAATATAGGTGCTGATAGGCATTCCAGATATGGTTGCCGATAGGCATTTCAAATATAGGTGCTGATAGGCATTTCAGATGTAGTTTCCGATAGGCATTTCAAAAATAGGTGCAGATAGGCATTTCAAATATAGGTGCCGATAGGCATTTCAGATATAGTTGCCGATTGGCATTTTAAAAATAGGTGCCGATAGGCATTTCAGATATAGAAGCCGATAGGCATTTCAAATATAGGTGCCGATAAGCATTCCAGATATGGTTGCCGATAGGCATTTCAAATATAGGTACTGATAGGCATTTCAGATGTAGTTTCCGATAGGCATTTCAAAAATAGGTGCCGTTAGGCATTTCAGATATAGGTGCCGATAGGCATTTTAGATATAGTTGCCAATTGGCATTTTAAAAATAGGTGCCGATAGGCATTTCAGATATAGAAGCCGATAGGCATTTCAAATATAGGTGCCGATGGGCATTCCAGATATGGTTGCCGATAGGCATTTCAAATATAGGTGCTGATAGGCATTTTAGATGTAGTTTCCGATAGGCATTTCAAAAATTGATGCCGATAGGCATTTCAGATATAGGTGCCGATAGGCATTTCAGATATAGTTGCCGATTGGCATTTTAAAAACAGGTGCCGATAGGCATTTCAGATATAGAAGCCGATAGGTATTTCAAATATAGGTGTCGATAGGCTTTTCAGATATGGTTGCCGATAGGCATTTCAAATATAGGAGCAGATAGGCATTTCAGATGTAGTTTCCGAAAGTCATTTCAAAAATAGGTGCCGATAGGGATTTCAGAAAGAGGTGCCGATAGGCATTTCAGATATAGGTGCTGATAGGCATTTCAGATGTAGTTTCCGATAGGCATTTCAAAACTAGGTGCCGATAGGCATTTCAAATATAGGTGCTGATAGGCATTTCAGATATAGTTGCCTATTGGCATTTTAAAAATAGGTGCCGATAGGCATTTTAAAAATAGAAGCCGATAGGCATTTCAAATATAGGTGCCGATAAGCATTCCAGATATGGCTGCCGATAGGCATTTCAAATATATGTGCTGATAGGCATTTCAGATGTAGTTTCCGATAGGCATTTCAAAAATTGGTGCCGATAGGCATTTCAGATATAGGTGCCGATAGGCATTTCAGATATAGTTGCCGATTGGCATTTTAAAAATAGGTGCCGATACGCATTTCAGATATAGAAGCCGATAGGTATTTCAAATATAGGTGTCGATAGGCATTTCAGATATGGTTGCCGATAGGCATTTCAAATATAGGTGCTGATAGGCATTTCAGATGTAGTTTCCGATAGGCATTTCAAAAATATGTGCCGATAGGCATTTCAGATATATGTGCCGATAGGCATTTCAGATATAGTTGGCGATTGGCATTTTAAAAATAGGTGTCGATAGGCATTTCAGATATAGAAGCCGATAGGCATTACAAATAAAGGTGCCGATAGGCATTCCAGATATGGTTGCCGATAGGCATTTCAAATATAGGTTCTGATAGGCATTTCAGATGTAGTTTCCGATAGGCATTTCAAAAATTGGTGCCGATAGGCATTTCAGATATAGGTGCCGATAGGCATTTCAGATATAGTTACCGATTGGCATTTTAAAAATATTTCAGATATAGAAGCCAATAGGTATTTCAAACATAGGTGTCGATAGGCATTTCAGATATGGTTGCCGATAGGCGTTTCAAATATAAGTGCTGATAGGCATTTCAGATGTAGTTTCCGATAGGCATTTCAAAAATAGGTGCCGATAGGCATTTCAGATATAGGTGCCGATAGGCATTTCAGATATAGTTGCCGATTGGCATTTTCAAAATAGGTGCCGATAGGCATTTCAGATATAGAAGCCGATAGGCATTTCAAATATAGGTGCCGATAGGCATTTTAAATATAGGTGCTGATAGGCATTTCAGATGTAGTTTCCGATAGGCATTCCAAAAATAGGTGCCGATGGGCATTTCAGATATAGGTGCCGATAGGCATTTCAGATATAGTTGCCAATTGGCATTTTAAAAATAAGTGTCGATAGGCATTTCAGATAGAGAAGCCGATAGGCATTTTAAATATAGGTGCCGATAGGCATTCCAGATATAGTTGCCGGTAGGCATTTCAAATATAGGTGCTGATAGGCATTTTAGATGTAGTTTCCGATAGGCATTTCAAAAATTGATGCCGATAGGCATTTCAGATATAGGTGCCGATAGGCATTTTAGATATAGTTGCCGATTGGCATTTTAAAAACAGGTGCCGATAGGCATTTCAGATATAGAAACCGATAGGTAATTTAAATATAGGTGTCGATAGGCATTTCAGATATGGTTGCCGATAGGCATTTTAAATATAGGAGCAGATAGGCATTTCAGATGTAGTTTCCGAAAGGCATTTCAAAAATAGGTGCCAATAGGCATTTCAGATATAGGTGCCGATAGGCATTTCAGATATAGTTGCCGATTGGCATTTTAAAAATAGGTGCCGATAGGCATTTCAGATATAGAAGCCGATAGGCATTGCAAATATAGGTGCCGATAGGCATTCCCGATATGGTTGCCGATAGGCTATTCAAATATAAGTGCTGATAGGTATTTCAGATGTAGTTTCCGATAGGCATTTCAAAATTAGGTACCGATAGGCATTTCAGATATAGTTGCCGATTGGCATTTTAAAAATAGGTTCCGATAGGCATTTCAGATATAGTTGCCGATTGGCATTTCAAAAATAGGTGCAGATAGGCATTTCAGATATAGATGCCGATAGGCATATCAGATATAGTTGCCGATACGCATTTCAAATATAGGTGCTGATAGGCATTTCAGATGTAGTTTTCGATAGGCATTTCAAAAATAGGTGCCGATAGGCATTTTAGATATAGGTGCCGATAGGCATTTCAGATATAGTTGCCGATTGGCATTTTAAATAAAGCTGCCGATAGGCATTTCAGATATAGAAGCCGATAGGCATTTCAAATATAGGTGCTGATAGGCATTTCAGATGTAGTTTCGGATAGGCATTTCAAAAATAGGTGCCGATAGGCATTTCAGATATAGGTGCCGATAGGCATTTCAGATATAGTTGCCGATTGGCATTATAAAAATAGGTGCCGATAGGCATTTCAGGTATAGAAGCCGATAGGCATTTCAAATGTAGGTGCCGATAAGCATTCCAGATATGGTTGCCTATGGGCATTTCAAATATAGGTGCTGATAGGCATTCCAGATATGTTTGCCGATAGGCATTTCAAATATAGGTGCTGATAGGCATTTCAGATGTAGTTTCCGATAGGCATTTCAAAAATTGGTGCCGATAGGAATTCCAGATATAGGTGCCGATAGGCATTTCAGATATAGTTGCCGATTGGCATTTTAAAAATAGGTGCCGATAGGCATTTCAGATATTGAAGCCGATAGGCATTTCAAATATATTTGCCGATAGCCATTCCAGATATGGTTGCCGATAGGCATTTCAAATATAGGTGCTGATAGGCATTTCAGATGTAGTTTCCGATAGGCATTTCAAAAATAGGTGCCGATAGGCATCTCAGATATAGGTGCCGATAGGCATTTCGGATATAGTTGCCGATTGGCATTTTAAAAATATGTGCCGATAGGCATTTCAGATATAGTTGCCGATTGGCATTTTAAAAATAGGTGCCAATAGGCATTTCAGGTATAAAAGCCGATAGGCATTTCAAATGTAGGTGCCGATAGGCATTCCAGATATGGTTGCCTATGGGCATTTCAAATATAGGTGCTGATAGGCACTTCAGATGTAGTTTCCGATAGGCATTTCAAAAATAGGTGCCGATAGGCATTTCAGATATAGGTGCCGATAGGCATTTCAGATATAGTTGCCAATTGGCATTTTAAAAATAGGTGCCGATAGGCATTTCAGATATAGAAGCCGATAGGCATTTCAAATATAGGTGCCGATAGGCATTCCAGATATGGTTGCCGATAGGCATTTCAAATATAGGTGCTGAGAGGCATTTTAGATGTAGTTTCCGATAGCATTTCAAAAATTGATGCCGATAGGCATTTCAGATATAGGTGCCGATAGGCATTTCAGATATAGTTGCCGATTGGCATTTTAAAAACAGGTGCCGATAGGCATTTTAGATATAGAAGCCGATAGGTATTTCAAATATAGGTATCGATAGGCTTTTCAGATATGGTTGCCGATAGGCATTTCAAATATAAGAGCAGATAGGCATTTCAAATGTAGTTTCCGGAAGGCATTTCAAAAATAGGTGCCGATAGGCATTTCAGAAAGAGGTTCCGATAGGCATTTCAGATATAGGTGCTGATAGGCATTTCAGATTTAGTTGCCGATTGGCACTTTAAAAATAGGTGCCGATAGGCATTTTAGATGTAGTTTCCGGTAGGCATTTCAAAAATAGGTGCTGATAGGCATTTCAGATATAGGTGCCGATAGGCATATCAGATATAGTTGCCGATAGGCATTTAAAATATAGGTGCCGATAGGCATTTCATATATAGGTGTCGATAGGCATTTCAGATATAAATGCCGAAAGGTATTTCAGATATAGTTGCCGATAGGCATTTCTGATGTGGTTGCCGATAGGCATTTCAAATATAGGTGCTGATAGGCATTTCAGATGTAGTTTTCGATAGGCATTTCAAAAATAGGTGCCGATAGGCATTTGAGATATAGGTGCCGATTGGCATTTTAAAAATAGGTGCCGATAGGCATTTCAGATATAGAAGCCGATAGGCATTTCAAATATATTTGCCGATAGGCATTCCAGATATGGTTGCCGATAGGCATTTCAAATATAGGTGCTGATAGGCATTTCAGATGTAGTTTCCGATAGGCATTTTAAAAATTGGTGCCGATAGGTATTTCAAATATAGGTGTCGATAGGCATTTCAGATATAGTTGCCGATTGGCATTTTAAAAATAGGTGCCGATAGGCATTTCAGATATAGAAGCCTATAGGCATTTCAAATATAGGTGCTGATAGGCATTCCAGATATGGTTGCCGATAGGCATTTCAAATATAGGTGCTGATAGGCATTTCAGATGTAGTTTCCGATAGGCATTTCAAAAATAGGTGCCGATAGGCATTTCAGATATAGGTGCCGATAAGCATTTCAGATATAGTTGCCGATTGGCATTTTAAAAATAAGTGCCGATAGGCATTTCAGATATAGAAGCCGATAGACATTTCAAATATAGGTGCTGATAGGCATTCCAGATATGGTTGCAGATAGGCATTTTAAATATAGGTGCTGATAGGCATTTCAGATGCAGTTTCCGATAGGCATTTCAAAAATAGGTGCCGATAGGCATTTCAAATATAGGTGCCAATAGGCATTTCAGATATAGTTGCCGATTGGCTTTTTAAAAATAGGTGCCGATAGGCATTTCAGATATAGAAGCCAATAGGCATTTCAAATATAGGTGCTGATAGGCATTTCAGATGTAGTTTCCGATAGGAATTTCAAAAATAGGTGCCGATAGGCATTTCAGATATAGGTGCCGATAGGCATTTCAGATATAGATGGCGATTGGTATTTTAAAAATAGGTGTCGATAGGCATTTCAGATATAGAAGCCGATAGGCATTTCAAATATAGGTGCCGATAGGCATTCCAGATATGGTTGCCGATAGGCATTTCAAATATAGGTGCTGATACGCATACCAGATGTAGTTTCCGATAGGCATTTCAAAAATTGGTGCCGATAAGCATTTCAGATATAGGTGCCGATAGGCATTTCAGATATAGTTACCGATTGGCATTTTAAAAATAGGTGCCGATAGGCATTTCAGATATAGTTGGCGATTGGCATTTTAAAAATAGGTGTCGATAGGCATTTCAGATATAGAAGCCGATAGGCATTTCAAATATAGGTGCCGATAGGCATTTCAGATATAGGTGCCGATAGGCATTTTAGATATAGTTGTCGATTGGTATTTTGAAAACAGGTGCCGATAGGCATATCAGATATAGAAGCCGATAGGTATTTCAAATATAGGTGTCGATAGGCATTTCAGATATGGTTGCCGATAGGCATTTCAAATATAGGAGCAGATAGGCATTTCAGATGTAGTTTCCGAAAGGCATTTCAAAAATAGGTGCCAATAGGCATTTCAGATATAGGTGCCGATAGGCATTTCAGATATAGTTGTCGATTGGCATTTTAAAAATAGGTGCCGATAGGCATTTCAGATATAGTTGCCGATTGGCATTTCAAAAATAGGTGCCGATAGGCATTTCAGATATAGTTGCCAATTGGCATTTTAAAAATAAGTGTCGATAGGCATTTCAGATAGAGAAGCCGATAGGCATTTTAAATATAAGTGCTGATAGGCATTTCAGATGTAGTTTCCGATAGGCATTTCAAAAATAGGTGCCAATAGGCATTTCAGATATAGGTGCCGATAGGCATTTCAGATATAGTTGCCGATTGGCATTTTAAAAATAAGTGCCGGTAGGCATTTCAGATATAGAAGCCGATAGGCATTTCAAATATAGGTGCCGATAGGCATTCCCGATATGTTTGCCGATAGGCTATTCAAATATAAGTGCTGATAGGCATTTCAGATGTAGTTTCCGATAGGCATTTCAAAAATAGGTACCGATAGGCTTTTCAGATATAGTTGCCGATTGGCATTTTAAAAACAGGTGCCGATAGGCATTTCAGATATAGTTGCCGATTGGCATTTCAAAAATAGGTGCCGATAGGCATTTCAGATATAGGTGCCGATAGGCATATCAGATATAGTTGCCGATAGGCATTTCAAATATAGGTGCTGATAGGCATTTCAGATGTAGTTTTCGATAGGCATTTCAAAAAGAGGTGCCGATAGGCATTTCAGATATAGTAGCCGATTGGCATTTTAAATATACGTGCCGATAGGCATTTCAGATATAGAAGCCGATAGGCATTTCAAATATAGGTGCTGATAGGCTTTCCAGATATGGTTGCCGATAGGCATTTCAAATATAGGTGCTGATAGGCATTTCAGATGTAGTTTCCGATAGGCATTTCAAAAATTGGTGCCGATAAGCATTTCAGATATAGGTGCCGATAGGCATTTCAGATATAGTTGCCGATTGGAATTTTAAAAATAGGTGCCGATAGGCATTTCAGATATAGAGGCCGATAGGTATTTCAAATATTGGTGTCGATAGGCATTTCAGGTATGGTTGCCGATAGGCATTTCAAATATTGGTGCTGATAGGCATTTCAGATGTAGTTTCCGATTGGCATTTCAAAAATAGGTGCCGATAGGCATTTCAGATATAGGTGCCGATAGGCATTTCAGATATAGTTGCCGATTGGCATTTTAAAAATAGGTGCCGATAGGCATTTCAGATATAGAAGCCGATAGGCATTTCAAATATAGGTGCCGATAGGCATCCCAGATATGGTTGCCGATAGGAATTTCAAATATAGGTGCTGATAAGCATTTCAGATGTAGTTTCCGATAGGCATTTCAAAAATAGGTGCCGATAGGCATTTTAGATATAGGTGCCGATAGGCATTTCAGATATAGTTGCCGATTGGCATTTTAAAAATAGGTGTCGATAGGCATTTCAGATATAGAAGCCGATAGGCATTTCAAATATAGGTGCCGATAGGCATTCCAAATATGGTTGCCGATAGGCATTTCAAATATAGGTGCTGATAGGCATTCCAGATGTAGTTTCCGATAGGCATTTCAAAAATTGGTGCCGATAACCATTTCCGATATAGGTGCCGATAGGCATTTCAGATATAGTTACCGATTGGCATTTTAAAAATAGGTGCCGATAGGCATTTCAGATATAGAAGCCGATAGGTATTTCAAATATAGGTGTCGATAAGCATTTCTGATATGGTCGCCGATAGGCTTTTCAAATATAGGTGCTGACTGCTGATAGGCATTTCAGATGTAGTTTCCGATAGGCATTTCAAAAATAGGTGCCGATAGGCATTTCAGATATAGGTGCCGTTAGGAATTTCAGATATAGTTGCCGATTGGCATTTTAAAAATAGGTGCCGATAGGCATTTCAGATATAGAAGCCGATAGGCATTTCAAATGTCTGTGCCGATAGGCCTTCCAGATATGGTTGCCGATAGGCATTTCAAATATAGGTGCTGATAGGCATTTCAGATGTAGTTTCCGATAGACATTTCAAAAATAGGTGCCGATAGGCATTTCAGATTTAAGGTGCCGATAAGCATTTCAGATATAGTTGCCAATTGACATTTTAAAAATAGGTGCCGATAGGCATTTCAGATATAGAAGCCGATAGGCATTTCAAATATAGGTGCCGATAGGCATTCCAGATATGGTTGCCGATAGGCATTTCAAATATAGGTGCTGATAGGCATTTTAGATGTAGTTTCCGATAGGCATTTCAAAAATTGATGCCGATAGGCATTTCAGATATAGGTGCCGATAGGAGTTTCAGATATAGTTGCCGATTGGCATTTTAAAAACAGGTGCCGATAGGCATTTCAGATATAGAAGCCAATAGGTATTTCAAATATAGGTGTCGATAGGCTTTTCAGATATGGTTGCCGATAGGCATTTCAAATATAGGAGCAGATAGGCATTTCAGATGTAGTTTCCGAAAGGCATTTCAAAAATAGGTGCCGATAGGCATTTCAGAAAGAGGTGCCGAGAGGCATTTCAGATATAGGTGCCGATAGGCACTTTAGATATAGTTGCCGATTGGCATTTTAAAAATAGGTGCCGATGGGCATTTCAGATATTGAAGCCGAAAGGCATTTCAAATATAGGTGCCGATGGGCATTCCAGATATGGTTGCCGATAGGCATTTCAAATATAGGTGCTGATAGGCATTTCAGATGTAGTTTCCGATAGGCATTTCAAAAATAGGTGCCGATAGGAATTTCAGATATAGGTGCCGATAGGCATTTCAGGTATAGTTGCCGATTGGCATTTTAAAAATAGGTGCCGATAGGCATTTCAGATATAGAAGCCGATAGGCATTTCAAATATAGGTGCCGATAGGCATTCCAGATATGGTTGCCGATAGGTATTTCAAATATAGGTGCTGATAGGCATTTCAGATGTAGTTTCCGATAGGCATTTCTAAAATTGGTGCCGATAGGCATTTTAGATATATGTGCCGATAGGCATTTCAGATATAGTTGCCGATTGGCATTTTAAAAATAGGTGTCGATAGGCATTTTAGATATAGAAGCCGATAGGTATTTCAAATATAGGTGTCTATAGGCATTTCAGATATGGTTGCCGATAGGCATTTCAAATATTGGTGCTGATAGACATTTCAGATGTAGTTTCCGATAGGCATTTCAAAAATAGGTGCCGATAGCCATTTCAGATATAAATGCCGATAGGCATTTCAGATATAGTTGCCGATTGGCATTTTAAAAATAGGTGCCGATAGGCATTTCAGATATAGATGCCGATAGGCATTTCAGATATAGTTGCCGATTGGCATTTTAAAAATAGGTGCCGATAGGCATTTCAGATATAGAAGCCGATAGGCATTTCAAATATAGGTGCCGATAGGCATTCCAGATATGGTTGCCGATAGGCATTTTAAATATAGTTGCTGATAGGCATTTCAGATGTAGTTTCCGATAGGCATTTCAAAAATAGGTGCCGATAGGCATTTCAGATATAGGTGCCGATAGGCATTTCAGATATAGTTGCCGATTGGCATTTTAAAAATTGGTGCCGATAGGCATTTCAGATATAGGTGCCGATAGGCATTTCAGATATAGTTGCCGATTAGCATTTTAAAAATAGGTGCCGATAGGCATTTCAGATATAGTTGGCGATTGGCATTTTAAAAATAGGTGTCGATAGGCATTTCAGATATAGAAGCCGATAGGCATTTCAAATATAGGTGCCGATAGGCATTTCAGATATAGGTGCCGATAGGCATTTTAGATATAGTTGTCGATTGGTATTTTGAAAACAGGTGCCGATAGGCATATCAGATATAGAAGCCGATAGGTATTTCAAATATAGGTGTCGATAGGCATTTCAGATATGGTTGCCGATAGGCATTTCAAATATAGGAGCAGATAGGCATTTCAGATGTAGTTTCCGAAAGGCATTTCAAAAATAGGTGCCAATAGGCATTTCAGATATAGGTGCCGATAGGCATTTCAGATATAGTTGTCGATTGGCATTTTAAAAATAGGTGCCGATAGGCATTTCAGATATAGTTGCCGATTGGCATTTCAAAAATAGGTGCCGATAGGCATTTCAGATATAGTTGCCAATTGGCATTTTAAAAATAAGTGTCGATAGGCATTTCAGATAGAGAAGCCGATAGGCATTTTAAATATAAGTGCTGATAGGCATTTCAGATGTAGTTTCCGATAGGCATTTCAAAAATAGGTGCCAATAGGCATTTCAGATATAGGTGCCGATAGGCATTTCAGATATAGTTGCCGATTGGCATTTTAAAAATAAGTGCCGGTAGGCATTTCAGATATAGAAGCCGATAGGCATTTCAAATATAGGTGCCGATAGGCATTCCCGATATGTTTGCCGATAGGCTATTCAAATATAAGTGCTCATAGGCATTTCAGATGTAGTTTCCGATAGGCATTTCAAAAATAGGTACCGATAGGCTTTTCAGATATAGTTGCCGATTGGCATTTTAAAAACAGGTGCCGATAGGCATTTCAGATATAGTTGCCGATTGGCTTTTCAAAAATAGGTGCCGATAGGCATTTCAGATATAGGTGCCGATAGGCATATCAGATATAGTTGCCGATAGGCATTTCAAATATAGGTGCTGATAGGCATTTCAGATGTAGTTTTCGATAGGCATTTCAAAAAGAGGTGCCGATAGGCATTTCAGATATAGTAGCCGATTGGCATTTTAAATATACGTGCCGATAGGCATTTCAGATATAGAAGCCGATAGGCATTTCAAATATAGGTGCTGATAGGCTTTCCAGATATGGTTGCCGATAGGCATTTCAAATATAGGTGCTGATAGGCATTTCAGATGTAGTTTCCGATAGGCATTTCAAAAATTGGTGCCGATAAGCATTTCAGATATAGGTGCCGATAGGCATTTCAGATATAGTTGCCGATTGGAATTTTAAAAATAGGTGCCGATAGGCATTTCAGATATAGAGGCCGATAGGTATTTCAAATATTGGTGTCGATAGGCATTTCAGGTATGGTTGCCGATAGGCATTTCAAATATTGGTGCTGATAGGCATTTCAGATGTAGTTTCCGATTGGCATTTCAAAAATAGGTGCCGATAGGCATTTCAGATATAGGTGCCGATAGGCATTTCAGATATAGTTGCCGATTGGCATTTTAAAAATAGGTGCCGATAGGCATTTCAGATATAGAAGCCGATAGGCATTTCAAATATAGGTGCCGATAGGCATCCCAGATATGGTTGCCGATAGGAATTTCAAATATAGGTGCTGATAAGCATTTCAGATGTAGTTTCCGATAGGCATTTCAAAAATAGGTGCCGATAGGCATTTTAGATATAGGTGCCGATAGGCATTTCAGATATAGTTGCCGATTGGCATTTTAAAAATAGGTGTCGATAGGCATTTCAGATATAGAAGCCGATAGGCATTTCAAATATAGGTGCCGATAGGCATTCCAAATATGGTTGCCGATAGGCATTTCAAATATAGGTGCTGATAGGCATTCCAGATGTAGTTTCCGATAGGCATTTCAAAAATTGGTGCCGATAACCATTTCCGATATAGGTGCCGATAGGCATTTCAGATATAGTTACCGATTGGCATTTTAAAAATAGGTGCCGATAGGCATTTCAGATATAGAAGCCGATAGGTATTTCAAATATAGGTGTCGATAAGCATTTCTGATATGGTCGCCGATAGGCTTTTCAAATATAGGTGCTGACTGCTGATAGGCATTTCAGATGTAGTTTCCGATAGGCATTTCAAAAATAGGTGCCGATAGGCATTTCAGATATAGGTGCCGTTAGGAATTTCAGATATAGTTGCCGATTGGCATTTTAAAAATAGGTGCCGATAGGCATTTCAGATATAGAAGCCGATAGGCATTTCAAATGTCTGTGCCGATAGGCCTTCCAGATATGGTTGCCGATAGGCATTTCAAATATAGGTGCTGATAGGCATTTCAGATGTAGTTTCCGATAGACATTTCAAAAATAGGTGCCGATAGGCATTTCAGATTTAAGGTGCCGATAAGCATTTCAGATATAGTTGCCAATTGACATTTTAAAAATAGGTGCCGATAGGCATTTCAGATATAGAAGCCGATAGGCATTTCAAATATAGGTGCCGATAGGCATTCCAGATATGGTTGCCGATAGGCATTTCAAATATATGTGCTGATAGGCATTTTAGATGTAGTTTCCGATAGGCATTTCAAAAATAGGTGCCGATAGGCATTTCAGAAAGAGGTGCCGAGAGGCATTTCAGATATAGGTGCCGATAGGCACTTTAGATATAGTTGCCGATTGGCATTTTAAAAATAGGTGCCGATGGGCATTTCAGATATTGAAGCCGAAAGGCATTTCAAATATAGGTGCCGATAGGCATTCCAGATATGGTTGCCGATAGGCATTTCAAATATAGGTGCTGATAGGCATTTCAGATGTAGTTTCCGATAGGCATTTCAAAAATAGGTGCCGATAGGAATTTCAGATATAGGTGCCGATAGGCATTTCAGGTATAGTTGCCGATTGGCATTTTAAAAATAGGTGCCGATAGGCATTTCAGATATAGAAGCCGATAGGCATTTCAAATATAGGTGCCGATAGGCATTCCAGATATGGTTGCCGATAGGTATTTCAAATATAGGTGCTGATAGGCATTTCAGATGTAGTTTCCGATAGGCATTTCTAAAATTGGTGCCGATAGGCATTTTAGATATATGTGCCGATAGGCATTTCAGATATAGTTGCCGATTGGCATTTTAAAAATAGGTGTCGATAGGCATTTTAGATATAGAAGCCGATAGGTATTTCAAATATAGGTGTCTATAGGCATTTCAGATATGGTTGCCGATAGGCATTTCAAATATTGGTGCTGATAGACATTTCAGATGTAGTTTCCGATAGGCATTTCAAAAATAGGTGCCGATAGCCATTTCAGATATAAATGCCGATAGGCATTTCAGATATAGTTGCCGATTGGCATTTTAAAAATAGGTGCCGATAGGCATTTCAGATATAGATGCCGATAGGCATTTCAGATATAGTTGCCGATTGGCATTTTAAAAATAGGTGCCGATAGGCATTTCAGATATAGAAGCCGATAGGCATTTCAAATATAGGTGCCGATAGGCATTCCAGATATGGTTGCCGATAGGCATTTTAAATATAGGTGCTGATAGGCATTTCAGATGTAGTTTCCGATAGGCATTTCAAAAATAGGTGCCGATAGGCATTTCAGATATAGGTGCCGATAGGCATTTCAGATATAGTTGCCGATTGGCATTTTAAAAATTGGTGCCGATAGGCATTTCAGATATAGGTGCCGATAGGCATTTCAGATATAGTTGCCGATTAGCATTTTAAAAATAGGTGCCGATACGCATTTCAGATATAGAAGCCGATAGGTATTTCAAATATAGGTGTCGATAGGCATTTCAGATATGGTTGCCGATAGGCATTTCAAATATAGGTGCTGATAGGCATTTCAGATGTAGTTTCCGATAGGCATTTCAAAAATAGGTGCCGATAGGCATTTCAGATATAGGTGCCGATAGGCATTTCAGATATAGTTGCCGATTGGCATTTTGAAAATAGGTGCCGATACGCATTTCAGATATAGAAGCCGATAGGTATTTCAAATATAGGTGTCGATAGGCATTTCAGATATGGTTGCCGATAGGCATTTCAAATATAGGTGCTGATAGGCATTTCAGATGTAGTTGCCGATAGGTATTTCAAATATAGGTGCTGATAGGCATTTCAGATATAGTTACCGATTGTCATTTTAAAAATAGGTGCCGATAGGCATTTCAGATATAGAAGCCTATAGGTATTTCAAATATAGGTGTCGGTAGGCATTTCTGATATGGTTGCTGATAGGCATTTCAAATATAAGTGCTGATAGGCATTTCAGATGTAGTTTCCGATAGGCATTTCAAAAATAGGTGCCGATAGGCATTTCAGATATAGGTGCCGATAGGCATTTCAGATATAGTTACCGATTGTCATTTTAAAAATAGGTGCCGATAGGCATTTCAGATATAGAAGCCTATAGGTATTTCAAATATAGGTGTCGGTAGGCATTTCTGATATGGTTGCTGATAGGCATTTCAAATATAAGTGCTGATAGGCATTTCAGATGTAGTTTCCGATAGGCATTTCAAAAATAGGTGCCGATAGGCATTTCAGATATAGGTGCCGATAGGCATTTCAGATATAGTTGCCGATTGGCATTTTTAAAATAGGTGCCGATAGGCATTTCAGATATAGAAGCCGATAGGCATTTTAAATATAGGTGCCGATAGGCATTCCAGATATGGTTGCCGATAGGCATTTCAAATATAGGTGCTGATAGGCATTTTAGATGTAGTTTCCGATAGGCATTTGAAAAATTGATGCCGATAGGCATTTCAGATATAGGTGCCGATAGGCATTTCAGATATAGTTGCCGATTGGCATTTTAAAAACAGGTGCCGATAGGCATTTCAGATATAGAAGCCGATAGGTATTTCAAATATAGGTGTCGATAGGCAATTCAGATATGGTTGCCGATAGGCATTTCAAATATAGGAGCAGATAGGCATTTCAGATGAAGTTTCCGAAAGGCATTTCAAAAATAGGTGCCAATAGGCATTTCAGATATAGGTGCCGATAGGCATTTCAGATATAGTTGCCGATTGGCATTTTAAAAATAGGTGCCGATAGGCATTTCAGATATAGAAGCCGATAGGCATTTCAAATATAGGTGCCGATAGGCATTCCCGATATATTTGCCGATAGGCTATTCAAATATAAGTGCTGATAGGCATTTCAGATGTAGTTTCCGATAGGCATTTCAAAAATAGGTACCGATAGGCATTTCAGATATAGTTGCCGATTGGCATTTTAAAAATAGGTGCCGATAGGCATTTCAGATATAGTTGCCGATTGGCATTTCAAAAATAGGTGCCGATATACATTTCAGATAAGGGTGCCGATAGGCATATCAGATATAGTTGCCGATAGGCATTTCAAATATAGGTGCTGATAGGCATTTCAGATGTAGTTTTCGATAGGCATTTCAAAAATAGGTGCCGATAGGCATTTCAGATATAGGTGCCGATAGGCATTTCAGATATAGTTGCCGATTGGCATTTTAAATATAGGTGCCGATAGGCATTTCAGATATAGAAGCCGATAGGCATTTCAAATATTGGTGTCGATAGGCATTTCAGGTATGGTTGCCGATAGGCATTTCAAATATTGGTGCTGATAGGCATTTCAGATGTAGTTTCCGATAGGCATTTCAAAAATAGGTGCCGATAGGTATTTCAGATATAGTTGTCGATTGGCATTTTAAAAATAGGTCCCGATAGGCATTTCAGATATAGAAGCCGATAGGCATTTCAAATATAGGTGCCGATAGGCATCCTAGATATGGTTGCCGATAGGAATTTCAAATATAGGTGCTGAAAGGCATTTCAGATGTAGTTTCCGATAGGCATTTCAAAAATAGGTGCCGATAGGCATTTTAGATATATGTGCCGATAGGCATTTCAGATATAGTGGCCGATTGGCATTTTAAAAATAGGTGTCGATAGGCATTTCAGATATAGAAGCCGATAGGCATTTCAAATATAGGTGCCGATAGGCATTCGAGATATGGTTGCCGATAGGCATTTCAAATATAGGTGCTGATAGGCATTCCAGATGTAGTTTCCGATAGGCATTTCAAAAATTGGTGCCGATAGGCATTTCAGATATAGGTGCCGATAGGCATTTCAGATATAGTTACCGATTGGCATTTTAAAAATAGGTGCCGATAGGCATTTCAGATATAGAAGCCGATAGGTATTTCAAATATAGGTGTCGATAGGCATTTCAGATATGGTCGCTGATAGGCATTTCAAATATAGGTGCTGATAGGCATTTCAGATGTAGTTTCCGATAGACATTTCAAAAATAGGTGCCGATAGGCATTTTAGATATAGGTGCCGATAGGCATTTCAGATATAGTTGCCGATTGGCATTTTAAAAATAGGTGCCGATAGGCATTTCAGATATAGAAGCCGATAGGCATTCCAGATATGGTTGCCGATAGGCATTTCAAATATAGGTGCTGATAGGCATTTTAGATGTAGTTTCCGATAGGCATTTCAAAAATTGATGCCGATAGGCATTTCAGATATAGGTGCCGATAGGCATTTCAGATATAGAAGCCGATAGGCATTTCAAATGTAGGTGCCGATAGGCTTTTCAGATATGTTTGCCGATAGGCATTTCAAATATAGGAGCAGATAGGCATTATAGATGTAGTTTCCAATAGGCATTTCAAAAATAGGTGCCGATAGGCATTTCAGATATAGGTGCCGATAGGCATTTCAGATATAGTTGCCGATTGGCATTTTAAAAATAGGTGCCGATAGGCATTTCAGATATAGGTGCCGATAGGAATTTCAGATATAGTTGCCGATTGGCATTTTAAAAATAGGTGCCGATAGGCATTTCAGATATAGAAGCCGATAGGCATTCCAGATATGGTTGCCGATAGGCATTTCAAATATAGGTGCTGATAGGCATTTTAGATGTAGTTTCCGATAGGCATTTCAAAAATTGATGCCGATAGGCATTTCAGATATAGGTGCCGATAGGCATTTCAGATATAGTTGCCGATTGGCATTTTAAAAACAGGTGCCGATAGGAATTTCAGATATAGAAGCCGATAGGTATTTCAAATATAGGTGTCGATAGGCTTTTCAGATATGGTTCCCGATAGGCATTTCAAATATAGGAGCAGATAGGCATTTCAGATGTAGTTTCCGAAAGGCATTTCAAAAATAGGTGCCGATAGGCATTTCAGAAAGAGGTGCCGATAGGTATTTCAGATATAGGTGCCGATAGGCATTTCAGATTTAGTTGCCGATTGGCACTTTAAAAATAGGTGCCGATAGGCATTTTAGATGTAGTTTCCGATTGGCATTTCAAAAATAGGTGCCGATTGGCATTTCAGATATAGGTGCCGATAGGCATATCAGATATAGTTGCCGATAGGCATTTAAAATATAGGTGCCGATAGGCACTTCGTATATAGGTGTCGATAGGCATTTCAGATATAAATGCCGAAAGGCATTTCAGATATAGGTGCCGACAGGCATTTCTGGTGTGGTTGCCGATAAGCATTTCAAATATAGGTGCTGATAGGCATTTCGGATGTAGTTTTCGATAGGCATTTCAAAAATAGTTGCCGATAGGCATTTCAGATATAGGTGCCGATAGGCACTTCAGATATAGTTGCCGATTGGCATTTTAAAAATAGGTGCCGATAGGCATTTCAGATATTGAAGCCGATAAGCATTTCAAATATAGGTGCCGATAGGCATTCCAGATATGGTTGCGGATAGGCATTTCAAATATAGGTGCTGATAGGCATTTCAGATGTAGTTTCCGATAGGCATTTCAAAAATAGGTGCCGATAGGCATTTCAGATATAGGTGCCGATAGGCATTTCAGATATAGTTGCCGATTGGCATTTTAAAAATAGGTGCCGATAGGCATTTCAGATATAGAAGCCGATAGGCATTTAAAATATAGGTGCCGATAGGCATTCCAGATATGGTTGCCGATAGGTATTTCAAATATAGGTGCTGATAGGCATTTCAGATATAGTTGGCGATTGGCATTTTAAAATAGGTGTCGATAGGCATTTCAGATATAGAAGCCGATAGGCATTTCAAATATAGGTGCCGATAGGCATTCCAGATATGGTTGCCGATAGGCATTTCAAATATAGGTGCTGATAGGCATTTCAGATATAGTTGCCGATTGGCATTTTAAAAATAGGTGCCGAAAGGCATTTCAGATATAGAAGCCGATAGGCATTTCAAATATAGGTGCTGATAGGCATTCCAGATATGGTTGCCGATAGGCATTTCAAATATAGGTGCTGAAAGGCATTTCAGATGTAGTTTCCGATAGGCATTTTAAAAATAGGTGCCGATAGGCATTTCAAATATAGGTGCCGATAGGCATTTCAGATATAGTTGCCGATTGGCATTTTAAAAATAGGTGCCGATAGGCATTTCAGATATAGAAGCCAATAGGCATTTCAAATATAGGTGCCGAATGGCATTCCAGATATGGTTGCCGATAGGCATTTCAAATATAGGTGCTGATAGGCATTTCAGATGTAGTTTTGATAGGCATTTCAAAAATTGGTGTCGATAGGCATTTCAGATATAGGTGCCGATAGGCATTTCAGATATAGTTGCCGATTGGCATTTTAAAAATAGGTGCCGATACGCATTTCAGATATAGAAGCCGATAGGTATTTCAAATATAGGTGTCGATAGGCATTTCAGATATGGTTGCCGATAGGCATTTCAAATATAGGTGCTGATAGGCATTTCAGATGTAGTTTCCGATAGGCATTTCAAAAATAGGTTCCGATAGGCATTTCAGATATAGGTGCCGATAGGCATTTCAGATATAGTTGGCGATTGGCATTTTAAAAATAGGTGTCGATAGGCATTTCAGATATAGAAGCCGATAGGCATTTCAAATATAGGTGCCGATAGGCATTCCAGATATGGTTGCCGATAGGCATTTCAAATATAGGTGCAGATAGGCATTCCAGATGTAGTTTTCGATAGGCATTTCAAAAATTGGTGCCGATAGGCATTTCAGATATAGGTGCCGATAGGCATTTCAGATATAGTTACCGATTGGCATTTTAAAAATAGGTGCCGATAGGCATTTCAGATATGGAAGCCGATAGGTATTTCAAATATAGGTGTCGATAGGCATTTCAAATATAGGTGCTGATAGGCATTTCAGATGTAGTTTCCGGTTGTCATTTCAAAAATAGGTGCCGATAGGCATTACAGATATAGGTGCCGATAGGCATTTCAGATATAGTTGTCGATTGGCATTTTAAAAATAGGTGCCGATAGGCATTTCAGATATAGAAGCCGATAGGCATTTCAAATGTAGGTGCCGATAGGCATTCCAGATATGGTTGCCGATAGGCATTTCAAATATAGGTGCTGATAGGCATTTCAGATGTAGTTTCCGATAGACATTTCAAAAATAGGTGCCGTTAGGCATTTCAGATATAGGTGCCGATAGGCATTTCAGATATAGTTGCCAATTGGCATTTTAAAAATAGGTGCCGATAGGCATTTCAGATATAGCAGCCGATAGGCATTTCAAATATAGGTGCCAATGGGCATTCCAGATATGGTTGCCGATAGGCATTTCAAATATAGGTGCTGATAGGCATTTTAGATGTAGTTTCCGATAGGCATTTCAAAAATTGATGCCGATAGGCATTTCAGATATAGGTGCCGATAGGCATTTCAGATATAGTTGCCGATTGGCCTTTTAAAAACAGGTGCCGATAGGCATTTCAGATATAGAAGCCGATAGGTATTTCAAATATAGGTGTCGATAGGCTTTTCAGATATGGTTGCCGATAGGCATTTCAAATATAGGAGCAGATAGGCATTTCAGATGTAGTTTCCGAAAGGCATTTCAAAAATAGGTGCCGATAGGGATTTCAGAAAGAGGTGCCGATAGGCATTTCAGATATAGGTGCTGATAGGCATTTCAGATTTAGTTGCCGATTGGCACTTTAAAAATAGGTGCCGATAGGCATTTTAGACGTAGTTTCCGATAGGCATTTCAAAAATAGGTGCCGATAGGCATTTCAGAAATAGGTGCCGACAGGCATATCAGATATAGTTGCTGATAGGCATTTAAAATATAGGTGCCGATAGGCATTTCGCATATAGGTGTCGATAGGCATTTCAGATATAAATGCCGAAAGGCATTTCAGATATAAATGCCGAAAGGCATTTCAGATATAGGTGCCGATAGGCATTTCTGATGTGGTTGGCGATAGGCATTTCAAATATAGGTGCTGATAGGCATTTCAGATGTAGTTTTCGATAGGCATTTCAAAAATAGGTGCCGATAGGCATTTCAGATATTGAAGCCGATAGGCATTTCAAATATAGGTGCCGATAGGCATTCCAGATATGGTTGCCGATAGGCATTTCAAATATAGGTGCTGATAGGCATTTCAGATGTAGTTTCCGATAGGCATTTAAAAAATAGGTGCCGATAGGCATTTCAGATATAGGTGCCAATAGGCGTTTCAGATATAGTTGCCGATTGGCATTTTAAAAATAGGTGCCGATTGGCATTTCAGATATAGAAGCCGATAGGCATTTCAAATATAGGGGCCGATAGGCATTCCAGATATGGTTGCCGATAGGTATTTCAAATATAGGTGCTGATAGGCATTTCAGATGTAGTTTCCGATAGGCATTTCTAAAATTGGTGCCGATAGGCAATTCAGATATAGGTGCCGATAGGCATTTCAGATATAGTTGCCGATTGGCATTTTAAAAATAGATGCCGATAGGCATTTTAGATATAGAAGCCAATAGGTATTTCAAATATAGGTGTCGATAGGCATTTCAGATATGGTTGCCGATAGGCATTTCAAATATTGGTGCTGATAGGCATTTCAGATGTAGTTTCCGATAGGCATTTCAAAAATAGGTGCCGATAGGCATTTCAGATATAGGTGCCGATAGGCATTTCAGATATAGTTGCCGATTGGCATTTTAAAAATAGGTGCCGATAGGCATTTCAGATATAGAAGCCGATAGGCATTTCAAATATAGGTGCCGATAGGCATTCCAGATATGGTTGCCGATAGGCATTTCAAATATAGGTGCTGACAGGCATTTTAGATGTAGTTTCCGATAGGCATTTCAAAAATAGGTGCCGATAGGCATATCAGATATAGGTGCCGATAGGCATTTCAGATATAGTTGCCGATTGGCATTTTAAAAATAGGTGCCGATAGGCATTTCAGATATAGAAGCCGATAGGCATTTCAAATATAGGTGCTGATAGGCATTCCAGATATGGTTGCCGATAGGCATTTCAAATATAGGTGCTGATAGGCATTTCAGATGTAGTTTCCGATAGGCATTTCAAAAATAGGTGCCGATAGGCATTTCAAATATAGGTGCCGATAGGCATTTCAGATATAGTTGCCGATTGGCATTTTAAAAATAGGTGCCGATAGGCATTTCAGATATAGAAGCCGATAGGCATTTCAAATATAGGTGCCGATAAGCATTCCAGATATGGTTGCCGATAGGCATTTCAAATATAGGTACTGATAGGCATTTCAGATGTAGTTTCCGATAGGCATTTCAAAAATAGGTGCCGTTAGGCATTTCAGATATAGGTGCCGATAGGCATTTTAGATCTAGTTGCCAATTGGCATTTTAAAAATAGGTGCCGATAGGCATTTCAGATATAGAAGCCGATAGGCATTTCAAATATAGGTGCCGATGGGCATTCCAGATATGGTTGCCGATAGGCATTTCAAATATAGGTGCTGATAGGCATTTTAGATGTAGTTTCCGATAGGCATTTCAAAAATTGATGCCGATAGGCATTTCAGATATGGGTGCCGATAGGCATTTCAGATATAGTTGCCGATTGGCATTTTAAAAACAGGTGCCGATAGACATTTCAGATATAGAAGCCGATAGGTATTTCAAATATAGGTGTCGATAGGCTTTTCAGATATGTTTGCCGATAGGCATTTCAAATATAGGAGCAGATAGGCATTTCAGATGTAGTTTCCGAAAGTCATTTCAAAAATAGGTGCCGATAGGGATTTCAGAAAGAGGTGCCGATAGGCATTTCAGATATAGGTGCTGATAGGCATTTCAGATGTAGTTTCCGATAGGCATTTCAAAACTAGGTGCCGATAGGCATTTAAAATATAGGTGCTGATAGGCATTTCAGATATAGTTGCCTATTGGCATTTTAAAAATAGGTGCCGATAGGCATTTTAAAAATAGAAGACGATAGGCATTTCAAATATAGGTGCCGATAAGCATTCCAGATATGGCTGCCGATAGGCATTTCAAATATATGTGCTGATAGGCATTTCAGATGTAGTTTCCGATAGGCATTTCAAAAATTGGTGCCGATAGGCATTTCAGATATAGGTGCCGATAGGCATTTCAGATATAGTTGCCGATTGGCATTTTCAAAATAGGTGCCGATACGCATTTCAGATATAGAAGCCGATAGGTATTTCAAATATAGGTGTCGATGGGCATTTCAGATATGGTTGCCGATAGGCATTTCAAATATAGGTGCTGATAGGCATTTCAGATGTAGTTTCCGATAGGCATTTCAAAAATATGTGCCGATAGGCATTTCAGATATATGTGCCGATAGGCATTTCAGATATAGTTGGCGATTGGCATTTTAAAAATAGGTGTCGATAGGCATTTCAGATATAGAAGCCGATAGGCATTTCAAATATAGGTGCCGATAGGCATTCCAGATATGGTTGCCGATAGGCATTTCAAATATAGGTTCTGATAGGCATTTCAGATGTAGTTTCCGATAGGCATTTCAAAAATTGGTGCCGATAGGCATTTCAGATATAGGTGCCGATAGGCATTTCAGATATAGTTACCGATTGGCATTTTAAAAATAGGTGCCGATAGGCATTTCAGATATAGAAGCCGATAGGTATTTCAAACATAGGTGTCGATAGGCATTTCAGATATGGTTGCCGATAGGCATTTCAAATATAAGTGTTGATAGGCATTTCAGATGTAGTTTCCGATAGGCATTTCAAAAATAGGTGCCGATAGGCATTTCAGATATAGGTGCCGATAGGCATTTCAGATATAGTTGCCGATTGGCATTTTAAAAATAGGTGCCGATAGGCATTTCAGATATAGAAGCCGATAGGCATTTCAAATATAGGTGCCGATAGGCATTTTAAATATAGGTGCTGATAGGCATTTCAGATGTAGTTTCCGATAGGCATTCCAAAAATAGGTGCCGATGGAAATTTCAGATATAGGTGCCGATAGGCATTTCAGATATAGTTGCCAATTGGCATTTTAAAAATAAGTGTCGATAGGCATTTCAGATAGAGAAGCCGATAGGCATTTTAAATATAGGTGCCGATAGGCATTCCAGATATAGTTGCCGATAGGCATTTCAAATATAGGTGCTGATAGGCATTTTAGATGTAGTTTCCGATAGGCATTTCAAAAATTGATGCCGATAGGCATTTCAGATATAGGTGCCGATAGGCATTTTAGATATAGTTGCCGATTGGCATTTTAAAAACAGGTGCCGATAGGCATTTCAGATATAGAAACCGATAGGTAATTTAAATATAGGTGTCGATAGGCATTTCAGATATGGTTGCCGATAGGCATTTTAAATATAGGAGCAGATAGGCATTTCAGATGTAGTTTCCGAAAGGCATATCAAAAATAGGTGCCAATAGGCATTTCAGATATAGGTGCCGATAGGCATTTCAGATATAGTTGCCGATTGGCATTTTAAAAATAGGTTCCGATAGGCATTTCAGATATAGTTGCCGATTGGCATTTCAGAAATAGGTGCCGATAGGCATTTCAGATATAGATGCCGATAGGCATATCAGATATAGTTGCCGATAGGCATTTCAAATATAGGTGCTGATAGGCATTTCAGATGTAGTTTTCGATAGGCATTTCAAAAATAGGTGCCGATAGGCATTTTAGATATAGGTGCCGATAGGCATTTCAGATATAGTTGCCGATTGGCATTTTAAATAAAGCTGCCGATAGGCATTTCAGATATAGAAGCCGTTAGGCATTTCAAATATAGGTGCTGATAGGCATTCCAGATATGGTTGCCGATAGGCATTTCAAATATAGGTGCTGATAGGCATTTCAGATGTAGTTTCCGATAGGCATTTCAAAAATAGGTGCCGATAGGCATTTCAGATATAGGTGCCGATAGGCATTTCAGATATAGTTGCCGATTGGCATTATAAAAATAGGTGCCGATAGGCATTTCAGGTATAGAAGCCGATAGGCATTTCAAATGTAGGTGCCGATAAGCATTCCAGATATGGTTGCCTATGGGCATTTCAAATATAGGTGCTGATAGGCATTCCAGATATGTTTGCCGATAGGCATTTCAAATATAGGTGCTGATAGGCATTTCAGATGTAGTTTCCGATAGGCATTTCAAAAATTGGTGCCGATAGGCATTCCAGATATAGGTGCCGATAGGCATTTCAGATATAGTTGCCGATTGGCATTTTAAAAATAGGTGCCGATAGGCATTTCAGATATTGAAGCCGATAGGCATTTCAAATATATTTGCCGATAGGCATTCCAGATATGGTTGCCGATAGGCATTTCTAATATATAGGTGCTGATAGGCATTTCAGATGTAGTTTCCGATAGGCATTTCAAAAATAGGTGCCGATAGGCATCTCAGATATAGGTGCCGATAGGCATTTCGGATATAGTTGCCGATTGGCATTTTAAAAATATGTGCCGATAGGCATTTCAGATATAGTTGCCGATTGGCATTTTAAAAATAGGTGCCAATAGGCATTTCAGGTATAGAAGCCGATAGGCATTTCAAATGTAGGTGCCGATAGGCATTCCAGATATGGTTGCCTATGGGCATTTCAAATATAGGTGCTGATAGGCACTTCAGATGTAGTTTCCGATAGGCATTTCAAAAATAGGTGCCGATAGGCATTTCAGATATAGGTGCCGATAGGCATTTCAGATATAGTTGCCAATTGGCATTTTAAAAATAGGTGCCGATAGGCATTTCAGATATAGAAGCCGATAGGCATTTCAAATATAGGTGCCGATAGGCATTCCAGATATGGTTGCCGATAGGCATTTAAAATATAGGTGCTGAGAGGCATTTTAGATGTAGTTTCCGATAGCATTTCAAAAATTGATGCCGATAGGCATTTAAGATATAGGTGCCGATAGGCATTTCAGATATAGTTGCCGATTGGCATTTTAAAAACAGGTGCCGATAGGCATTTTAGATATAGAAGCCGATAGGTATTTCAAATATAGGTATCGATAGGCTTTTCATATATGGTTGCCGATAGGCATTTCAAATATAAGAGCAGATAGGCATTTCAAATGTAGTTTCCGGAAGGCATTTCAAAAATAGGTGCCGATAGGCATTTCAGAAAGAGGTTCCGATAGGCATTTCAAATATAGGTGCTGATAGGCATTTCAGATTTAGTTGCCGATTGGCACTTTAAAAATAGGTGCCGATAGGCATTTTAGATGTAGTTTCCGATAGGCATTTCAAAAATAGGTGCTGATAGGCATTTCAGATATAGGTGCCGATAGGCATATCAGATATAGTTGCCGATAGGCATTTAAAATATAGGTGCCGATAGGCATTTCGTATATAGGTGTCGATAGGCATTTCAGATATAAATGCCGAAAGGTATTTCAGATATAGTTGCCGATAGGCATTTCTGATGTGGTTGCCGATAGGCATTTCAAATATAGGTGCTGATAGGCATTTCAGATGTAGTTTTCGATAGGCATTTCAAAAATAGATGCCGATAGGCATTTGAGATATAGGTGCCGATTGGCATTTTAAAAATAGGTGCCGATAGGCATTTCAGATATAGAAGCCGATAGGCATTTCAAATATATTTGCCGATAGGCATTCCAGATATAGTTGCCGATAGGCATTTCAAATATAGGTGCTGATAGGCATTTCAGATGTAGTTTCCGATAGGCATTTTAAAAATTGGTGCCGATAGGTATTTCAAATATAGGTGTCGATAGGCATTTCAGATATAGTTGCCGATTGGCATTTTAAAAATAGGTGCCGATAGGCATTTCAGATATAGAAGCCGATAGGCATTTCAAATATAGGTGCTGATAGGCATTCCAGATATGGTTGCCGATAGGCATTTCAAATATAGGTGCTGATAGGCATTTCAGATGTAGTTTCCGATAGGCATTTCAAAAATAGGTGCCGATAGGCATTTCAGATATAGGTGCCGATAAGCATTTCAGATATAGTTGCCGATTGGCATTTTAAAAATAAGTGCCGATAGGCATTTCAGATATAGAAGCCGATAGACATTTCAAATATAGGTGCTGATAGGCATTCCAGATATGGTTGCCGATAGGCATTTTAAATATAGGTGCTGATAGGCATTTCAGATGTAGTTTCCGATAGGCATTTCAAAAATAGGTGCCGATAGCCATTTCAAATATAGGTGCCAATAGGCATTTCAGATATAGTTGCCGATTGGCATTTTAAAAATAGGTGCCGATGGGCATTTCAGATATAGAAGCCAATAGGCATTTCAAATATAGGTGCCGATAAGCATTCCAGATATGGTTGCTGATAGGCATTTCAAATATAGGTGCTGATAGGCATTTCAGATGTAGTTTCCGATAGGCATTTCAAAAATTGGTGCCGATAGGCATTTCAGATATAGGTGCCGATAGGCATTTCAGATATAGTTGCCGATTGGCATTTTAAAGATAGGTGCCGATACGCATTTCAGATATAGAAGCCGATAGGTATTTCAAATATAGGTGTCGATAGGCATTTCAGATATGGTTGCCGATAGGCATTTCAAATATAGGTGCTGATAGGCATTTCAGATGTAGTTTCCGATAGGAATTTCAAAAATAGGTGCCGATAGGCATTTCAGATATAGGTGCCGATAGGCATTTCAGATATAGTTGGCGATTGGTATTTTAAAAATAGGTGTCGATAGGCATTTCAGATATAGAAGCCGATAGGCATTTCAAATATAGGTGCCGATAGGCATTCCAGATATGGTTGCCGATAGGCATTTCAAATATAGGTGCTGATACGCATACCAGATGTAGTTTCCGATAGGCATTTCAAAAATTGGTGCCGATAAGCATTTCAGATATAGGTGCCGATAGGCATTTCAGATATAGTTACCGATTGGCATTTTAAAAATAGGTGCCGATAGGCATTTCAGATATAGTTGGCGATTGGCATTTTAAAAATAGGTGTCGATAGGCATTTCAGATATAGAAGCCGATAGGCATTTCAAATATAGGTGCCGATAGGCATTTCAGATATAGGTGCCGATAGGCATTTTAGATATAGTTGTCGATTGGTATTTTGAAAACAGGTGCCGATAGGCATATCAGATATAGAAGCCGATAGGTATTTCAAATATAGGTGTCGATAGGCATGTCAGATATGGTTGCCGATAGGCATTTCAAATATAGGAGCAGATAGGCATTTCAGATGTAGTTTCCGAAAGGCATTTCAAAAATAGGTGCCAATAGGCATTTCAGATATAGGTGCCGATAGGCATTTCAGATATAGTTGTCGATTGGCATTTTAAAAATAGGTGCAGATAGGCATTTCAGATATAGTTGCCGATTGGCATTTCAAAAATAGGTGCCGATAGGCATTTCAGATATAGTTGCCAAATGGCATTTTAAAAATAAGTGTCGATAGGCATTTCAGATAGAGAAGCCGATAGGCATTTTAAATATAAGTGCTGATAGGCATTTCAGATGTAGTTTCCGATAGGCATTTCAAAAATAGGTGCCAATAGGCATTTCAGATATAGGTGCCGATAGGCATTTCAGATATAGTTGCCGATTGGCATTTTAAAAATATGTGCCGGTAGGCATTTCAGATATAGAAGCCGATAGGCATTTCAAATATAGGTGCCGATAGGCATTCCCGATATGTTTGCCGATAGGCTATTCAAATATAAGTGCTGATAGGCATTTCAGATGTAGTTTCCGATAGGCATTTTAAAAATAGGTACCGATAGGCTTTTCAGATATAGTTGCCGATTGGCATTTTAAAAACAGGTGCCGATAGGCATTTCAGATATAGTTGCCGATTGGCATTTCAAAAATAGGTGCCGATAGGCATTTCAGATATAGGTGCCGATAGGCATATCAGATATAGTTGCCGATAGGCATTTCAAATATAGGTGCTGATAGGCATTTCAGATGTAGTTTTCGATAGGCATTTCAAAAAGAGGTGCCGATAGGCATTTCAGATATAGTAGCCGATTGGCATTTTAAATATACGTGCCGATAGGCATTTCAAATATAGGTGCTGCTAGGCTTTCCAGATATGGTTGCCGATAGGCATTTCAAATATAGGTGCTGATAGGCATTTCAGACGTAGTTTCCGATAGGCATTTCAAAAATTGGTGCCGATAAGCATTTCAGATATAGGTGCCGATAGGCATTTCAGATATAGTTGCCGATTGGCATTTTAAAAATAGGTGCCGATAGGCATTTCAGATATAGAGGCCGATAGGTATTTCAAATATTGGTGTCGATAGGCATTTCAGGTATGGTTGCCGATAGGCATTTCAAATATTGGTGCTGATAGGCATTTCAGATGTAGTTTCCGATTGGCATTTCAAAAATAGGTGCCGATAGGCATTTCAGATATAGGTGCCGATAGGCATTTCAGATATAGTTGCCGATTGGCATTTTAAAAATAGGTGCCGATAGGCATTTCAGATATAGAAGCCGATAGGCATTTCAAATATAGGTGCCGATAGGCATCCCAGATATGGTTGCCGATAGGAATTTCAAATATAGGTGCTGATAAGCATTTCAGATGTAGTTTCCGATAGGCATTTCAAAAATAGGTGCCGATAGGCATTTTAGATATAGGTGCCGATAGGCATTTCAGATATAGTTGCCGATTGGCATTTTAAAAATAGGTGTCGATAGGCATTTCAGATATAGAAGCCGATAGGCATTTCAAATATAGGTGCCGATAGGCATTCCAAATATGGTTGCCGATAGGCATTTCAAATATAGGTGCTGATAGGCATTCCAGATGTAGTTTCCGATAGGCATTTCAAAAATTAGTGCCGATAACCATTTCAGATATAGGTGCCGATAGGCATTTCAGATATAGTTACCGATTGGCATTTTAAAAATAGGTGCCGATAGGCATTTCAGATATAGAAGCCGATAGGTATTTCAAATATAGGTGTCGATAGGCATTTCTGATATGGTCGCCGATAGGCTTTTCAAATATAGGTGCTGACTGCTGATAGGCATTTCAGATGTAGTTTCCGATAGGCATTTCAAAAATAGGTGCCGATAGGCATTTCAGATATAGGTGCCGTTAGGAATTTCAGATATAGTTGCCGATTGGCATTTTAAAAATAGGTGCCGATAGGCATTTCAGATATAGAAGCCGATAGGCATTTCAAATGTCTGTGCCGATAGGCCTTCCAGATATGGTTGCCGATAGGCATTTCAAATATAGGTGCTGATAGGCATTTCAGATGTAGTTTCCGATAGACATTTCAAAAATAGGTGCCGATAGGCATTTCAGATTTAAGGTGCCGATAAGCATTTCAGATATAGTTGCCAATTGACATTTTAAAAATAGGTGCCGATAGGCATTTCAGATATAGAAGCCGATAGGCATTTCAAATATAGGTGCCGATAGGCATTCCAGATATGGTTGCCGATAGGCATTTCAAATATAGGTGCTGATAGGCATTTTAGATGTAGTTTCCGATAGGCATTTCAAAAATTGATGCCGATAGGCATTTCAGATATAGGTGCCGATAGGAGTTTCAGATATAGTTGCCGATTGGCATTTTAAAAACAGGTGCCGATAGGCATTTCAGATATAGAAGCCAATAGGTATTTCAAATATAGGTGTCGATAGGCTTTTCAGATATGGTTGCCGATAGGCATTTCAAATATAGGAGCAGATAGGCATTTCAGATGTAGTTTCCGAAAGGCATTTCAAAAATAGGTGCCGATAGGCATTTCAGAAAGAGGTGCCGATAGGCATTTCAGATATAGGTGCCGATAGGCATTTCAGATTTAGTTGCCGATTGGCACTTTAAAAATAGGTGCCGATAGGCATTTAAGATGTAGTTTCCGATAGGCATTTCAAAAATAGGTGCCGATAGGCATTTCAGATATAGGTGCCGATAGGCATTTCTGATGTGGTTGCCGATAGGCATTTAAAATATAGGTGCTGATAGGCATTTCAGATGTAGTTTTCGATAGGCATTTCAAAAATAGGTGCCGATAGGCATTTCAGATATAGGTGCCGATAGGCACTTTAGATATAGTTGCCGATTGGCATTTTAAAAATAGGTGCCGATGGGCATTTCAGATATTGAAGCCGAAAGGCATTTCAAATATAGGTGCCGATAGGCATTCCAGATATGGTTGCCGATAGGCATTTCAAATATAGGTGCTGATAGGCATTTCAGATGTAGTTTCCGATAGGCATTTCAAAAATAGGTGCCGATAGGAATTTCAGATATAGGTGCCGATAGGCATTTCAGATATAGTTGCCGATTGGCATTTTAAAAATAGGTGCCGATAGGCATTTCAGATATAGAAGCCAATAGGCATTTCAAATATAGGTGCCGATAGGCATTCCAGATATGGTTGCCGATAGGTATTTCAAATATAGGTGCTGATAGGCATTTCAGATGTAGTTTCCGATAGGCATTTCTAAAATTGGTGCCGATAGGCATTTTAGATATATGTGCCGATAGGCATTTCAGATATAGTTGCCGATTGGCATTTTAAAAATAGGTGTCGATAGGCATTTTAGATATAGAAGCCGATAGGTATTTCAAATATAGGTGTCTATAGGCATTTCAGATATGGTTGCCGATAGGCATTTCAAATATTGGTGCTGATAGACATTTCAGATGTAGTTTCCGATAGGCATTTCAAAAATAGGTGCCGATAGCCATTTCAGATATAGATGCCGATAGGCATTTCAGATATAGTTGCCGATTGGCATTTTAAAAATAGGTGCCGATAGGCATTTCAGATATAGATGCCGATAGGCATTTCAGATATAGTTGCCGATTGGCATTTTAAAAATAGGTGCCGATAGGCATTTCAGATATAGAAGCCGATAGGCATTTCAAATATAGGTGCCGATAGGCATTCCAGATATGGTTGCCGATAGGCATTTTAAATATAGGTGCTGATAGGCATTTCAGATGTAGTTTCCGATAGGCATTTAAAAAATAGGTGCCGATAGGCATTTCAGATATAGGTGCCGATAGGCATTTCAGATATAGTTGCCGATTGGCATTTTAAAAATTGGTGCCGATAGGCATTTCAGATATAGGTGCCGATAGGCATTTCAGATATAGTTGCCGATTAGCATTTTAAAAATAGGTGCCGATACGCATTTCAGATATAGAAGCCGATAGGTATTTCAAATATAGGTGTCGATAGGCATTTCAGATATGGTTGCCGATAGGCATTTCAAATATAGGTGCTGATAGGCATTTCAGATGTAGTTTCCGATAGGCATTTCAAAAATAGGTGCCGATAGGCATTTCAGATATAGGTGCCGATAGGCATTTCAGATATAGGTGCTGATAGGCATTCCAGATGTAGTTTCCGATAGGCATTTCAAAAATTGGTGCCGATAGGCATTTCAGATATAGGTGCCGACAGGCATTTCAGATATAGTTACCGATTGGCATTTTAAAAATAGGTGCCGATAGGCATTTCAGATATAGAAGCCGATAGGTATTTCAAATATAGGTGTCGATAGGCATTTCAGATATAGTTGCCGATAGGCATTTCAAATATAAGTGCTGATAGGCATTTCAGATGTAGTTTCCGATAGGCATTTCAAAAATAGGTGCCGATAGGCATTTCAGATATAGGTGCCGATAGGCATTTCAGATATGTTTGCCGATTGGCATTTTAAAAATAGGTGCCGATAGGCATTTCAGATATAAAAGCCGATAGGCATTTAAAATATATGTGCCGATTGGCATTGCAGATATAGTTGCCGATTAGCATTTTAAAAATAGGTGCCGATACGCATTTCAGATATAGAAGCCGATAGGTATTTCAAATATAGGTGTCGATAGGCATTTCAGATATGGTTGCCGATAGGCATTTCAAATATAGGTGCTGATAGGCATTTCAGATGTAGTTTCCGATAGGCATTTCAAAAATAGGTGCCGATAGGCATTTCAGATATAGGTGCCGATAGGCATTTCAGATATAGTTGGCGATTGGCATTTTAAAAATAGGTGTCGATAGGCATTTCAGATATAGAAGCCGATAGGCATTTCAAATATAGGTGCCGATAGGCATTCCAGATATGGTTGCCGATAGGCATTTCAAATATAGGTGCTGATAGGCATTCCAGATGTAGTTTCCGATAGGCATTTCAAAAATTGGTGCCGATAGGCATTTCAGATATAGGTGCCGATAGGCATTTCAGATATAGTTACCGATTGGCATTTTAAAAATAGGTGCCGATAGGCATTCCAGATATAGAAGCCGATAGGTATTTCAAATATAGGTGTCGATAGGCATTTCAGATATGGTTGCCGATAGGCATTTCAAAAATAGGTGCCGATAGGCATTTCAAAAATAGGTGCCGATAGGCATTTCAGATATAGGTGCCGATAGGCATTTCAGATATAGTTGGCGATTGGCATTTTAAAAATAGGTGTCGATAGGCATTTCAGATATAGAAGCCGATAGGCATTTCAAATATAGGTGCCGATAGGCATTCCAGATATGGTTGCCGATAGGCATTTCAAATATAGGTGCTGATAGGCATTCCAGATGTAGTTTCCGATAGGCATTTCAAAAATTGGTGCCGATAGGCATTTCAGATATAGGTGCCGATAGGCATTTCAGATATAGTTACCGATTGGCATTTTAAAAATAGGTGCCGATAGGCATTCCAGATATAGAAGCCGATAGGTATTTCAAATATAGGTGTCGATAGGCATTTCAGATATGGTTGCCGATAGGCATTTCAAATATAAGTGCTGATAGGCATTTCAGATGTAGTTTCCGATAGGCATTTCAAAAATAGGTGCCGATAGGCATTTCAGATATAGGTGCCGATAGGCATTTCAGATATAGAAGCCGATAGGCATTTAAAATATATGTGCCGATAGGCATTGCAGATATGGTTGCCGATAGGCATTTTAAATATAGGTGCTGATAGGCATTTCAGATGTAGTTTCCGATAGGCATTTCAAAAATCGGTGCCGATGGGCATTTCAGATATAGGTGCCGATAGGCATTTCAGATATAGTTGCCAATTGGCACTTTAAAAATAGGTGTCGATAGGCATTTCAGATAGAGAAGCCGATAGGCATTTTAAATATAGGTGCCGATAGGCATTCCAGATATGGTTGCCGATAGGCATTTCAAATATATATGCTGATAGGCATTTCAGATGTAGTTTCCGATAGGCATTTCAAAAATGGGTGCCGATAGGCGTTTCAGATATAGGTGCCGATAGGCATTTCAGATATAGTTGCCGATTGGCATTTTAAAAATAGGTGCCGATAGGCATTTCAGATATAGAAGTCGATAGGCATTTCAAATATAGGTGCCGATAGGCATTCCAGATATGGTTGCCGATAGGTATTTCAAATATAGGTGCTGATAGGCATTTCAGATATAGTTGGCGATTGGCATTTTAAAAATAGGTGTCGATAGGCATTTCAGATATAGAAGCCGATAGGCATTTCAAATATAGGTGCCGATAGGCATTCCAGATATGGTTGCCGATAGGCATTTCAAATATAGGTGCTGATAGGCATTTCAGATGTAGTTTCCGATAGGCATTTCAAAAATAGGTGCCGATAGGCATTTCAGATATAGGTGCCGATAGGCATTTCAGATATAGTTGCCGATTGGCATTTTAAAAATAGGTGCCGATAGGCATTTCAGATATAGAAGCCGATAGGCATTTCAAATATAGGTGCTGATAGGCATTTCAGATGTAGTTTCCGATAGGCATTTCAAAAATAGGTGCCGATAGGCATTTCAAAAATAGGTGCCGATAGGCATTTCAGATATAGGTGCCGATAGGCATTTCAGATATAGTTGGCGATTGGCATTTTAAAAATAGGTGTCGATAGGCATTTCAGATATAGAAGCCGATAGGCATTTCAAATATAGGTGCCGATAGGCATTCCAGATATGGTTGCCGATAGGCATTTCAAATATAGGTGCTGATAGGCATTCCAGATGTAGTTTCCGATAGGCATTTCAAAAATTGGTGCCGATAGGCATTTCAGATATAGGTGCCGATAGGCATTTCAGATATAGTTACCGATTGGCATTTTAAAAATAGGTGCCGATAGGCATTCCAGATATAGAAGCCGATAGGTATTTCAAATATAGGTGTCGATAGGCATTTCAGATATGGTTGCCGATAGGCATTTCAAATATAAGTGCTGATAGGCATTTCAGATGTAGTTTCCGATAGGCATTTCAAAAATAGGTGCCGATAGGCATTTCAGATATAGGTGCCGATAGGCATTTCAGATATAGAAGCCGATAGGCATTTAAAATATATGTGCCGATAGGCATTGCAGATATGGTTGCCGATAGGCATTTTAAATATAGGTGCTGATAGGCATTTCAGATGTAGTTTCCGATAGGCATTTCAAAAATAGGTGCCGATGGGCATTTCAGATATAGGTGCCGATAGGCATTTCAGATATAGTTGCCAATTGGCACTTTAAAAATAGGTGTCGATAGGCATTTCAGATAGAGAAGCCGATAGGCATTTTAAATATAGGTGCCGATAGGCATTTCAGATGTAGTTTCCGATAGGCATTTCAAAAATAGGTGCCGATAGGCATTTCAGATATAGGTGCCGATAGGCATTTCAGATATAGTTGCCGATTGGCATTTTAAAAATAGGTGCCGATAGGCATTTCAGATATAGAAGCCGATAGGCATTTCAAATATAGGTGCTGATAGGCATTTCAGATGTAGTTTCCGATAGGCATTTCAAAAATAGGTGCCGATAGGCATTTCAAATATAGGTGCCGATAGGCATTTCAGATATAGTTGCCGATTGGCATTTTAAAAATAGGTGCCGATAGGCATTTCAGATATAGAAGCCGATAAGCATTTCAAATATAGGTGCCGATAAGCATTACAGATATGGTTGCCGATAGGCATTTCAAATATAGGTGCTGATAGGCATTTCAGATGTAGTTTCCGATAGGCATTTCAAAAATTGGTGCCGATAGGCATTTTAGATATAGGTGCCGATAGGCATTTCAGATATAGTTGCCGATTGGCATTTTAAAAATAGGTGCCGATACGCATTTCAGATATAGAAGCCGATAGGTATTTCAAATATAGGTGTCGATAGGCATTTCAGATATGGTTGCCGATAGGCATTTCAAATATAGGTGCTGATAGGCATTCCAGATGTAGTTTCCGATAGGCATTTCAAAAATTGGTGCCGATAACCATTTCAGATATAGGTGCCGATAGGCATTTCAGATATAGTTACCGATTGGCATTTTAAAAATAGGTGCCGATAGGCATTTCAGATATAGAAGCCGATAGGTATTTCAAATATAGGTGTCGATAGGCATTTCTGATATGGTCGCCGATAGGCTTTTCAAATATAGGTGCTGACTGCTGATAGGCATTTCAGATGTAGTTTCCGATAGGCATTTCAAAAATAGGTGCCGATAGGCATTTCAGATATAGGTGCCGTTAGGAATTTCAGATATAGTCGCCGATTGGCATTTTAAAAATAGGTGCCGATAGGCATTTCAGATATAGAAGCCGATAGGCATTTCAAATGTCTGTGCCGATAGGCCTTCCAGATATGGTTGCCGATAGGCATTTCAAATATAGGTGCTGATAGGCATTTCAGATGTAGTTTCCGATAGACATTTCAAAAATAGGTGCCGATAGGCATTTCAGAATTAAGGTGCCGATAAGCATTTCAGATATAGTTGCCAATTGACATTTTAAAAATAGGTGCCGATAGGCATTTCAGATATAGAAGCCGATAGGCATTTCAAATATAGGTGCCGATAGGCATTCCAGATATGGTTGCCGATAGGCATTTCAAATATAGGTGCTGATAGGCATTTTAGATGTAGTTTCCGATAGGCATTTCAAAAATTGATGCCGATAGGCATTTCAGATATAGGTGCCGATAGGAGTTTCAGATATAGTTGCCGATTGGCATTTTAAAAACAGGTGCCGATAGGCATTTCAGATATAGAAGCCAATAGGTATTTCAAATATAGGTGTCGATAGGCTTTTCAGATATGGTTGCCGATAGGCATTTCAAATATAGGAGCAGATAGGCATTTCAGATGTAGTTTCCGAAAGGCATTTCAAAAATAGGTGCCGATAGGCATTTCAGAAAGAGGTGCCGATAGGCATTTCAGATATAGGTGCCGATAGGCATTTCAGATTTAGTTGCCGATTGGCACTTTAAAAATAGGTGCCGATAGGCATTTAAGATGTAGTTTCCGATAGGCATTTCAAAAATAGGTGCCGATAGGCATTTCAGATATAGGTGCCGATAGGCATTTCTGATGTCGTTGCCGATAGGCATTTAAAATATAGGTGCTGATAGGCATTTCAGATGTAGTTTTCGATAGGCATTTCAAAAATAGGTGCCGATAGGCATTTCAGATATAGGTGCCGATAGGCACTTTAGATATAGTTGCCGATTGGCATTTTAAAAATAGGTGCCGATGGGCATTTCAGATATTGAAGCCGAAAGGCATTTCAAATATAGGTGCCGATAGGCATTCCAGATATGGTTGCCGATAGGCATTTCAAATATAGGTGCTGATAGGCATTTCAGATGTAGTTTCCGATAGGCATTTCAAAAATAGGTGCCGATAGGAATTTCAGATAGAGGTGCCGATAGGCATTTCAGATATAGTTGCCGATTGGCATTTTAAAAATAGGTGTCGATAGGCATTTTAGATATAGAAGCCGATAGGTATTTCAAATATAGGTGTCTATAGGCATTTCAGATATGGTTGCCGATAGGCATTTCAAATATTGGTGCTGATAGACATTTCAGATGTAGTTTCCGATAGGCATTTCAAAAATAGGTGCCGATAGCCATTTCAGATATAGATGCCGACAGGCATTTCAGATATAGTTGCCGATTGGCATTTTAAAAATAGGTACCGATAGGCATTTCAGATATAGATGCCGATAGGCATTTCAGATATAGTTGCCGATTGGCATTTTAAAAATAGGTGCCGATAGGCATTTCAGATATAGAAGCCGATAGGCATTTCAAATATAGGTGCCGATAGGCATTTCAGATATGGTTGCCGATAGGCATTTCAAATATTGGTGCTGATAGACATTTCAGATGTAGTTTCCGATAGGCATTTCAAAAATAGGTGCCGATAGGCATTTCAGATATAGATGCCGATAGGCATTTCAGATATAGTTGCCGATTGGCATTTTAAAAATAGGTGCCGATAGGCATTTCAGATATAGGTGCCGATAGGCATTTCAGATATAGTTGCCGATTAGCATTTTAAAAATAGGTGCCGATACGCATTTCAGATATAGAAGCCGATAGGTATTTCAAATATAGGTGTCGATAGGCATTTCAGATATGGTTGCCGATAGGCATTTCAAATATAGATGCTGATAGGCATTTCAGATGTAGTTTCCGATAGGCATTAAAAAAATAGGTGCCGATAGGCATTTCAGATATAGGTGCCGATAGGCATTTCAGATATAGGTGCTGATAGGCATTCCAGATGTAGTTTCCGATAGGCATTTCAAAAATTGGTGCCGATAGGCATTTCAGATATAGGTGCCGATAGGCATTTCAGATATAGTTACCGATTGGCATTTTAAAAATAGGTGCCGATAGGCATTTCAGATATAGTTGCCGATAGGCATTTCAAATATAAGTGCTGATAGGCATTTCAGATGTAGTTTCCGATAGGCATTTCAAAAATAGGTGCCGATAGGCATTTCAGATATAGGTGCCGATAGGCATTTCAGATATGTTTGCCGATTGGCATTTTAAAAATAGGTGCCGATAGGCATTTCAGATATAAAAGCCGATAGGCATTTAAAATATATGTGCCGATAGGCATTGCAGATATAGTTGCCGATTAGCATTTTAAAAATAGGTGCCGATACGCATTTCAGATATAGAAGCCGATAGGTATTTCAAATATAGGTGTCGATAGGCATTTCAGATATGGTTGCCGATAGGCATTTCAAATATAGGTGCTGATAGGCATTTCAGATGTAGTTTCCGATAGGCATTTCAAAAATAGGTGCCGATAGGCATTTCAGATATAGGTGCCGATAGGCATTTCAGATATAGTTGGCGATTGGCATTTTAAAAATAGGTGTCGATAGGCATTTCAGATATAGAAGCCGATAGGCATTTCAAATATAGGTGCCGATAGGCATTCCAGATATGGTTGCCGATAGGCATTTCAAATATAGGTGCTGATAGGCATTCCAGATGTAGTTTCCGATAGGCATTTCAAAAATTGGTGCCGATAGGCATTTCAGATATAGGTGCCGATAGGCATTTCAGATATAGTTACCGATTGGCATTTTAAAAATAGGTGCCGATAGGCATTTCAGATATAGAAGCCGATAGGTATTTCAAATATAGGTGTCGATAGGCATTTCAGATATGGTTGCCGATAGGCATTTCAAATATAAGTGCTGATAGGCATTTCAGATGTAGTTTCCGATAGGCATTTCAAAAATAGGTGCCGATAGGCATTTCAGATATAGGTGCCGATAGGCATTTCAGATATAGAAGCCGATAGGCATTTAAAATATATGTGCCGATAGGCATTGCAGATATGGTTGCCGATAGGCATTTTAAATATAGGTGCTGATAGGCATTTCAGATGTAGTTTCCGATAGGCATTTCAAAAATAGGTGCCGATGGGCATTTCAGATATAGGTGCCGATAGGCATTTCAGATATAGTTGCCAATTGGCACTTTAAAAATAGGTGTCGATAGGCATTTCAGATAGAGAAGCCGATAGGCATTTTAAATATAGGTGCCGATAGGCATTCCAGATATGGTTGCCGATAGGCATTTCAAATATATATGCTGATAGGCATTTCAGATGTAGTTTCCGATAGGCATTTCAAAAATAGGTGCCGATAGGCGTTTCAGATATAGGTGCCGATAGGCATTTCAGATATAGTTGCCGATTGGCATTTTAAAAATAGGTGCCGATAGGCATTTCAGATATAGAAGTCGATAGGCATTTCAAATATAGGTGCCGATAGGCATTCCAGATATGGTTGCCGATAGGTATTTCAAATATAGGTGCTGATAGGCATTTCAGATATAGTTGGCGATTGGCATTTTAAAAATAGGTGTCGATAGGCATTTCAGATATAGAAGCCGATAGGCATTTCAAATATAGGTGCCGATAGGCATTCCAGATATGGTTGCCGATAGGCATTTCAAATATAGGGCTGATAGGCATTTCAGATGTAGTTTCCGATAGGCATTTCAAAAATAGGTGCCGATAGGCATTTCAGATATAGGTGCCGATAGGCATTTCAGATATAGTTGCCGATTGGCATTTTAAAAATAGGTGCCGATAGGCATTTCAGATATAGAAGCCGATAGGCATTTCAAATATAGGTGCTGATAGGCATTTCAGATGTAGTTTCCGATAGGCATTTCAAAAATAGGTGCCGATAGGCATTTCAAATATAGGTGCCGATAGGCATTTCAGATATAGTTGCCGATTGGCATTTTAAAAATAGGAACCGATAGGCATTTCAGATATAGAAGCCGATAAGCATTTCAAATATAGGTGCCGATAAGCATTCCAGATATGGTTGCCGATAGGCATTTCAAATATAGGTGCTGATAGGCATTTCAGATGTAGTTTCCGATAGGCATTTCAATAATTGGTGCCGATAGGCATTTTAGATATAGGTGCCGATAGGCATTTCAGATATAGTTGCCGATTGGCATTTTAAAAATAGGTGCCGATACGCATTTCAGATATAGAAGCCGATAGGTATTTTAAATATAGGTGTCGATAGGCATTTCAGATATGGTTGCCGATAGGCATTTCAAATATAGAGCTGATAGGCATTTCAGATGTAGTTTCCGATAGGCATTTCAAAAATAGGTGCCGATAGGCATTTCAGATATAGGTGCCGATAGGCATTTCAGATATAGTTGCCGATTGGCATTTTAAAAATAGGTGCCGATAGGCATTTCAGATATAGAAGCCGATAAGCATTTCAAATATAGGTGCCGATAGGCATTCCAGATATGGTTGCCGATAGGCATTTCAAATATAGGGCTGATAGGCATTTCAGATGTAGTTTCCGATAGGCATTTCAAAAATAGGTGCCGATAGGCATTTCAAATATAGGTGCCGATAGGCATTTCAGATATAAATGGCGATTGGGATTTTAAAAATAGGTGTCGATAGGCATTTCAGATATAGAAGCCGATAGGCATTTCAAATATAGGTGCCGATAGGCATTCCAGATATGGTTGCCGATAGGCATTTCAAATATATGTGCTGATAGGCATTCCAGATGTAGTTTCCGATAGGCATTTCAAAAATTGGTGCCGATAGGCATTTAAGATATAGGTGCCGATAGGCATTTCAGATATAGTTACCGATTGGCATTTTACAAATAGGTGCCGATAGGCATTTAAGATATAGAAGCCGATAGGCATTTCAAATATAGGTGCCGATAGGCATTCCAGATATGGTTGCCGATAGGCATTTTAAATATAGGTGCTGATAGGCATTTCAATTGTAGTTTCCGATAGGCATTTCAAAAATAGTTGCCGATGGGCATTTCAGATATAGGTGCCGATAGGCATTTCAGATATAGTTGCCGATTGGCATTTTAAAAATAGGTGCCGATAGGCATTTCAGATATAGAAGCCGATAGGCATTTGAAATATAGGTGCCGATAGGCATTCCCGATATGGTTGCCGATAGGCTATTCAAATATATGTGCTGATAGGCATTTCAGATGTAGTTTCCGATAGGCATTTCAAAAATAGGTACCGATAGGCATTTCAGATATTTGCCGATTGGCATTTTTAAAATAGGTGCTGATAGGCATTTTAGATATAGTTGCCGATTGGCGTTTCAAAAATAGGTGCCGATAGGCATTTCAGATATAGATGCCGATAGGCATATCAGATATAGTTGCCGATAGGCATTTCAAATATAGGTGCTGATAGGCATTTCAGATGTAGTTTTCGATAGGCATTTCAAAAATAGGTGCCGATAGGCATTTCAGATATAGGTGCCGATAGGCATTTCAGATATAGTTGCCGATTGGCATTTTAAATATAGGTGCCGATAGGCATTTCAGATATAGAAGCCGACAGGCATTTCAAATATAGGTGCTGATAGGCATTCCAGATATGGTTGCCGATAGGCATTTCAAATATAGGTGCTGATAGGCATTTCAGATGTAGTTTCCGATAGGCATTTCAAAAATTGGTGCCGATATGCATTTCAGATATAGGTGCCGATAGGCATTTCAGATATAGTTGCCGATTGGCATTTTAAAAATAGGTGCCGATAGGCATTTCAGATATAGAAGCCGATAGGTATTTCAAATATTGGTGTCGATAGACATTTCAGGTATGGTTGCCGATAGGCATTTCAAATATTGGTGCTGATAGGCATTTCAGATGTAGTTTCCGATAGGATTTTCAAAAATAGGTGCCGATAGGCATTTCAGATATAGGTGCCGATAGGCATTTCAGATATAGTTGCCGACTGGCATTTTGAAAATAGGTGCCGATAGGCATTTCAGATATAGAAGCCGATAGGCATTTCAAATATAGGTGCCGATAGGCATTCCAGATATGGTTGCCGATAGGCATTTCAAATATAGGTGCTGATAGGCATTTCAGATGTAGTTTCCGATAGGCATTTCAAAAATAGGTGCCGATAGCAATTTTAGATATAGGTGCCGATAGGCATTTCAGATATAGTTGCCGATTGGCATTTTAAAAATAGGTGCCGATAGGCATTTCAGATATAGAAGCCGATAGGCATTTCAAATATAGGTGCCGATAGGCATTCCAGATATGGTTGCCGATAGGCATTTCAAATATAGGTGCTGATAGGCATTTCAGATGTAGTTTCCGATAGGCATTTCAAAAATAGGTGCCGATAGCAATTTTAGATATAGGTGCCGATAGGCATTTCAGATATAGTTGCCGATTGGCATTTTAAAAATAGGTGTCGATAGGCATTTCAGATATAGAAGCCGATAGGCATTTCAAATATAGGTGCTGATAGGCATTTCAGATATGGTTGCCGATAGGCATTTCAAATATTGGTGCTGATAGACATTTCAGATGTAGTTTCCGATAGGCATTTCAAAAATAGGTGCCGATAGGCATTTCAGATATAGATGCCGATAGGCATTTCAGATATAGTTGCCGATTGGCATTTTAAAAATAGGTGCCGATAGGCATTTCAGATATAGGTGCCGATAGGCATTTCAGATATAGTTGCCGATTAGCATTTTAAAAATAGGTGCCGATACGCATTTCAGATATAGAAGCCGATAGGTATTTCAAATATAGGTGTCGATAGGCATTTCAGATATGGTTGCCGATAGGCATTTCAAATATAGATGCTGATAGGCATTTCAGATGTAGTTTCCGATAGGCATTAAAAAAATAGGTGCCGATAGGCATTTCAGATATAGGTGCCGATAGGCATTTCAGATATAGGTGCTGATAGGCATTCCAGATGTAGTTTCCGATAGGCATTTCAAAAATTGGTGCCGATAGGCATTTCAGATATAGGTGCCGATAGGCATTTCAGATATAGTTACCGATTGGCATTTTAAAAATAGGTGCCGATAGGCATTTCAGATATAGTTGCCGATAGGCATTTCAAATATAAGTGCTGATAGGCATTTCAGATGTAGTTTCCGATAGGCATTTCAAAAATAGGTGCCGATAGGCATTTCAGATATAGGTGCCGATAGGCATTTCAGATATGTTTGCCGATTGGCATTTTAAAAATAGGTGCCGATAGGCATTTCAGATATAAAAGCCGATAGGCATTTAAAATATATGTGCCGATAGGCATTGCAGATATAGTTGCCGATTAGCATTTTAAAAATAGGTGCCGATACGCATTTCAGATATAGAAGCCGATAGGTATTTCAAATATAGGTGTCGATAGGCATTTCAGATATGGTTGCCGATAGGCATTTCAAATATAGGTGCTGATAGGCATTTCAGATGTAGTTTCCGATAGGCATTTCAAAAATAGGTGCCGATAGGCATTTCAGATATAGGTGCCGATAGGCATTTCAGATATAGTTGGCGATTGGCATTTTAAAAATAGGTGTCGATAGGCATTTCAGATATAGAAGCCGATAGGCATTTCAAATATAGGTGCCGATAGGCATTCCAGATATGGTTGCCGATAGGCATTTCAAATATAGGTGCTGATAGGCATTCCAGATGTAGTTTCCGATAGGCATTTCAAAAATTGGTGCCGATAGGCATTTCAGATATAGGTGCCGATAGGCATTTCAGATATAGTTACCGATTGGCATTTTAAAAATAGGTGCCGATAGGCATTTCAGATATAGAAGCCGATAGGTATTTCAAATATAGGTGTCGATAGGCATTTCAGATATGGTTGCCGATAGGCATTTCAAATATAAGTGCTGATAGGCATTTCAGATGTAGTTTCCGATAGGCATTTCAAAAATAGGTGCCGATAGGCATTTCAGATATAGGTGCCGATAGGCATTTCAGATATAGAAGCCGATAGGCATTTAAAATATATGTGCCGATAGGCATTGCAGATATGGTTGCCGATAGGCATTTTAAATATAGGTGCTGATAGGCATTTCAGATGTAGTTTCCGATAGGCATTTCAAAAATAGGTGCCGATGGGCATTTCAGATATAGGTGCCGATAGGCATTTCAGATATAGTTGCCAATTGGCACTTTAAAAATAGGTGTCGATAGGCATTTCAGATAGAGAAGCCGATAGGCATTTTAAATATAGGTGCCGATAGGCATTCCAGATATGGTTGCCGATAGGCATTTCAAATATATATGCTGATAGGCATTTCAGATGTAGTTTCCGATAGGCATTTCAAAAATAGGTGCCGATAGGCGTTTCAGATATAGGTGCCGATAGGCATTTCAGATATAGTTGCCGATTGGCATTTTAAAAATAGGTGCCGATAGGCATTTCAGATATAGAAGTCGATAGGCATTTCAAATATAGGTGCCGATAGGCATTCCAGATATGGTTGCCGATAGGTATTTCAAATATAGGTGCTGATAGGCATTTCAGATATAGTTGGCGATTGGCATTTTAAAAATAGGTGTCGATAGGCATTTCAGATATAGAAGCCGATAGGCATTTCAAATATAGGTGCCGATAGGCATTCCAGATATGGTTGCCGATAGGCATTTCAAATATAGGGCTGATAGGCATTTCAGATGTAGTTTCCGATAGGCATTTCAAAAATAGGTGCCGATAGGCATTTCAGATATAGGTGCCGATAGGCATTTCAGATATAGTTGCCGATTGGCATTTTAAAAATAGGTGCCGATAGGCATTTCAGATATAGAAGCCGATAGGCATTTCAAATATAGGTGCTGATAGGCATTTCAGATGTAGTTTCCGATAGGCATTTCAAAAATAGGTGCCGATAGGCATTTCAAATATAGGTGCCGATAGGCATTTCAGATATAGTTGCCGATTGGCATTTTAAAAATAGGAACCGATAGGCATTTCAGATATAGAAGCCGATAAGCATTTCAAATATAGGTGCCGATAAGCATTCCAGATATG